>VDFB02271358.1:1069932523-1070079304 GCA_007258455.2 Sequoia sempervirens | reverse complement strand
TACATAAGTATATGTTGTGAGAACATCAAGCTTTTTCAAATAATTTAATCTTTTTGGCCTCAAGTGATGCTACATATGTATATAGTGGACACTTTTAGTTGGAAAAGTAAGATCTAGATCTAATTTACCTAGAATGAATCTAAAGAATATATATTTGACCAAAATTGACTTTTAGTTAGAATGCTTAAATTTATTTGTGTTGAGATATTTTGGAAACAAAAGGCTAGGATTGATTGGCTTCAAGAGGGGGGCAGGAATATTGCTTTCTTTCATCATTCTGTGTAGGCTTGTCGGAATAAGTGTTATATTTCTTCTCTTGTTAATTTTGAAGGCTTAGCTATATCTTCACAATAGGCTTTATCTAGGGAAGCTCGACATTTCTTCTCTGCTCTGTTTATTGAGGATTCACTTCCTGTTGATGTTGAGGAGAATATGATTCTTGCTTGTATTCCTTCTTTGATCTCTAATGTGATGAATGCTTCTCTTATTTGTCTGATTACTTTGTCTGAGGTGGAGGAGGTTGTGTTTGGGATGAATAAGGGGAAGGCTCTTGGCCCTGATGGGTTCCCAGTTGAATTTTTTCAGGAGTTTTGGGACATTGTTAAGTTGGATTTGTTGGAGGTTGTTCGTGAGTCTCTTCATAATAAGTAGATGCTTCATGCCCTAAATGCTACTTTTCTAGTTCTCATTCATAAGAAGGAGGGGGCTGATAGGCTTGAATTCTTTAGACCTATTGCGCTATGTAATGTGGTGTATAAGATTATTACGAAGTTGATTGCAGAGAGGCTAAAATCCTTCCTGCCTATTGTCATTTCAGAGGAGCAAGGAGGCTTTGTGGTGGGTCGTCAAATTTTGGATGGGGTGGTGGTTGCCTCTAAGGTCATTCATTCCATGGAAACCTCTAAGGATAGGTCTATGTTCATCAAGCTGGATATGGCTAAAGTGTATGACAGAGTTAAATGGAGTTTTCTTCAGAAGATTTTGTTGGCCTTTGGGTTTTCTTCTAAGTGGGTGAGTTGGACTATGAGTTGTGTGACTTCTTCCTCATTTTCAATTATTGTGAATGGGGAACCTTCAGAGTTGTTTGGGGCATCCAAGGGCCTTCGTCAAGGGGATCGGCTCTCTCCTTATCTTTTTATTATTATGGCGGAGGGGCTAGGTTGCTTTCTTAAATTATGGGTCTCTTAAGGGTTGATTCATGGTTGGCAGTGGGGTTTGGGTCTGCCAACACTTTCTCATCTCCAGTTTGTGGATGACACCTCTCTTATGGGGTTGGCTCGTGTTCGTGAAGCTGAATCCTTTAGGCAAGCTTTGGATATCTACCTTGCTACTTCGAGTTAGAAAGTCAATGAGCAGAAGTCTTCTATTTTCTTTTTTAATACTCCTCAGGCTATCCAGCAAAAAATTGTAGCTATCTTGCGGTTTCAAATTGGGTCTCTTCCGTTTGTCTATTTGGGGGTTCCTCTCCCTATTGGTCGTCAGCCTAGGTCCTCTTGGAATTTGTTGCTTGATAAGTTGAGGAAGAAGGTAACTCATTGGACTCATCGGTGGTTGTCTACAGCTGCTAGAGTTACTCTCCTTAAGTCTGTTATCCAGGCTCTTCCCATCTACAGGTGCTTTGTTCAATCGACCCCTATGTATTTCCTTAAGGAATTTGATGCTCTCTCTCGTCAATTTCTTTGGAGCGGCAACTTGATGTCTTCTAAGTGGAGCCTTGTTAAATGGGATTTTGTGTGTAGACCAAAGCAGGAGGGTGGTCTTGGTCTACACTCTTCTATTTTGAATGGGCAAGTTCTTGCTGCCAAGCTATACTGGCGTTGGTGTACCAGTCAAGACCAGTTATGGGCCCGTATTCTCAACTATAATTATCTTAGAGGTGTTGCTTCTTTTGAGGTTCCTCGATATCCTCTGAAGGGGAGTGGTTCTATGATTTGGTACACTTTGAAAGTGGGGGCTCAATTGATTAAGCATGCGCTTTTCTAGATTTTCCACTCGGGGTCACAGGCTCTTTTTTGGTTGGATTCTTAGGATGGTCACCCACCTATTCTTTCTGCTTTTCCTCATTTTCAACCCCTTTGTGATGTTTTTGCTACTGTTGGCTAGGATACCATTGAGCATTGTGGCTCTGTTGTTACCTTTCACTAGAAATACCCTTCTAAGTGGCCACTTGGGGGATCGAAGGGGGATAGGAGTGAGCTTGCTCAACTTTTGGCTTCCCGCGCTTGTAATTCTCTAAGGGGACCGGATATTTTGGCTTGGGATGGTTCTGATATGTCTGGGAAGTACTCTGTGTCTACTGGTTATAAGTAGTTGGGTAGGCAATTGTTTGGGGATTTTGAGGCCCCTTGGTGGAAGCAAGTTTGGCACAAGTTGGCATGGCCCAAGTGCAATTTCTTCATGTGGTTAGTGGCTCAAAATCCGTGTCTTACTTGGGACAATTTATGCAAGCGGGGTTTCCAAGGCCCCTCTATCTATGTGATGTGTCGTGCTACGGAGGAGAGTGTCTCTCATCTCTTCTTCTAATGTTCTTATGCTTAAGAGATTTAGCATTGTTGGTGGAGGGTGTGGAATACGCCCTATGCGCATGTTTCCTCATTGGTTGAGTTTGTGGATCGGTGGAGCAAGGCTGTTGTTTCTACCCCTTCTCTTCAAGCTGCTTGGGCTATTGGCCCATCCTTCATTATTTGGAATCTATGGCTAGAGAGGAATCATCGGATTTTCAGGATGTCTTGTTGGTGGCCCCTCATGTGTGGTGGAAGATTTTGCACTCTTTGGGCGAAACCGTTGTGGCTAAGTGTGATCTGACTAATTCAGTGGCTCATTCTGATGCTGACTATTTTAATTGTCTTCATCTCCCTCCTCTGCAATGGTAGCTCATGCACAATAGATGTAGACATCCTATTACAAAGGTGAATAGAGAGGGAAGATGGTCCCCTCCTCCTCAAGGAATTCTTAAGTTTAACACAAATGGCTCTTCTCGTGGCAACCTTGGTCATGTAGGCATTGGTGGGGTTGGTCGGGATAGTTCTGGAGATGTACAGTTTATTTTTTTTGTTTATAAGGGTCTTCATACTAACAATCTTATGGAGGCTTAGGCAATTTTATTGGTTGTGGAGTGTGGAAGTCAATTAGGCTGGCGTAGGATCATATGTGAATTTGATTCCCAGAGTGTGGTGAACTTGTTAAATAGGCAAAAATTAGATGATGTTAGTTGGCATATGGCTTTGGTTGTTGAGCAAATTCTTAGCCTTTGCACTTCTCTGGAGTCTGTTACTTTCACTCATATTCCTAGAGAGTAGAATGGTGTTGTTGATTGCTTGGCTAAATGGGCTTTTGATCATATTCAACATTGGAACTTAGTGGATCGAGGTCAATTACCCCTTGATTTGTCTCAACAGTTGGATCACCATTTGGTGGTGCTTGATAAGGCTATTTAATGGCCTTGCTTTGTAATTTTTTCTTGTTTTAATAAATTTTTACCCTTCTTTTGTTGTAAAGTGGGACACAAGTTCAAGAACTTTTACCCTATTGACTTGCACCCAAATATTTGACTAGGTCATGTGTTTTTAATTGTTGTGTCATCCCTATATTAACTTAGATACATATCACAAACCCTATTTTATTTGATTGTGCACTATAGATTTTGTATTTGTTATCTCCCTTTTATAGTGTTGTGTGGTGATTGTGTCTAATTTGTAGTGGGTGCCCATGATGTTATGATCCTATTCACCAAATTTAATGTGGATTTGTTCCCATTGGGTAGTTAATTGACTTTCCCATGACCACACATACTTTGGTTCTTGTGATGGTTTATTTTTCCTTTGGTAATACATTCTTACTTTGCAAAGTGCAGTACATTCTGACTTTGTGGTGGTTTGTAAGATTTAACTATGAGCATGTTTCTTGCTGGTAGAGATGCTTATGCTATATCTCTTTGCTAGTTCTTCTGGCTTCTAAGCATGCACCCAAATGTAGAGGAAAAGATAATCTCTGAAATCACCCACATACTGAACTCAAAATAGTTGAATAACAACAGTAACATTTCTTGCAACAAGATGGATTTATTTGGTTTAGATGAATTGAGATGCATGAACTATTTGCAGGCAGCAATATTTGAAAGTCTGAGGCTTTATCCTCATGTCCCCATAAGTTATAAACAAGCTATAGAAGAGAGCATTTTTCGTGATGCAACACATGTTAAGAAAGGCTCAAAGCATTTGTATTTTATCTATGCTACAAATAGAATGGAGAGCTTGTGGGAGAAGAATGCCTTGGAATTCAAGCTCGAGAGATGGATTGACAAAGAGGGTGTTTGTATGAAAGAGTGGGATTATAAGTTTCTTGTGTTTAATGGTGGTCCTAGGCTGTTCTTGGGAAGAGATATTGCTTATGTAAACATGAAGTTTATGGTTGCAAATATCCTTGCCCCTTATAAAGTGAGGGTTGATCTTGGTCACGAGGTGAAGCCTAAGTTTGGACTTAATCTCTTCATGAAACATGGCCTCAAGGTTAGCTTGGATGCAAGAGAGGATATAGTACAATGAATAAGAGAGTTTATTATTTATTTCATTGAGGTGGGCAATACTACTATTTTATTGTTGTAAAGTTGATCTCCAATGAAGAGAGTTTATTTGTTTGCCATAAATATCAGGCAAAGTGTGTAATGCTAGACATAATGCATGTATTTATCAGTAATGAAAAATAGGAAATATTAATATTATATTTATATATAGTTATACTAAAAACTGTATATTTCAGTATTTTTTCCTTTATGGATTTATTGGGATTTGCTTGTTTTTAATAGAGTGAGTAGTGTGTAAAATGATGTATTTTGAATGGAAGTTAGTATATAATTTGATCTCAACTTGAATTCAAATGTAATAACTTTTAAGGTATTGATCACAATCTTTCATTTATCCATCCATTATCTAGGTTCAGATTTGTAGTCATGAAATTGACTTTGTTTAGTTTCATGATTTGTGGTAATTGACCTAAATTTCAAAATTCAAATATAGCTTTTGGCTCCTTAGTATTTCCCTCTAATTGGTTGTTATGAGTTGACTTGAAGCATGAAAACATATGAATTGCATGCTAGAGTTCTGTATAAAAGGATAACCCCTAATTTACTTGGAACATCTAGTGAACATTTATATGCACACATCTTTGGTTAAGAAAGAAAGTCTCATTATGCATTGTATCATCATAAGAGCATTGGTATCTGAATATCATTGTAGGAATTTTTGCATAATTGATTGATATCTTTGATCATATACCACATCATCAAATTGATATCCAAAAGTTTGATAGAATGGAAAAATATTCCCAATCTAGCAAACTCCTCTATTCATAGTATCATTTTTAATGTAGATTCTAGATCTAGGTGAGTCACTGTTTGCAAGTTTCAAAAGTCTACAGTGCCCAAGTTCAAATTTGGAAGTATAAGGTTAGTTCCATACATAGGTTCAAATTTGTAGACATGTGTGATATGGAGAAAATATATTGTTTTACTTCTAATACAATATGAACTAATTGTCTTAGTCATAGCTTGAGGCTCATCAATATTAGTAATAGAGTGAAATTTCAACGTCATGATTCATTTTTATAGAGTAAATGACCAATAAGTTAATCTAAATTTTTAACTTGAATCACAAATCATATATGTTTTAAATTTTGAAATGATGTAAACTAATATAGATTTTATGTTTGTAATATATATATATATATATGAACTTTTTTTTGTAAAATGACACTATAATTTAGTAGTGTATAAATTGCTAAAAAAAGAGGTTAAGTGGGACACAACTTTTTATTTAGTACATTTTATTTTTTTCTTTCAATTTGTTTTTATTAATGATTTGAAACTTTAGTGCATGGATTTTTTTTTCCCTTTTTCATTTTGTATTTTTTTTTGAATAAATCTTGAAAATTGTGTGTATCTGTTAACCCTTTCTAAACTCAAAAAAATTTAAACTTTCGAGTTCAAAATCTTTAAACTAAGAGCCTCCTAGTCAAAAGTTTCTTCAATTATCCACAAATTTTGAGCATCTTTCCAGTCTGAAGCAAAATCACTTATCATCCCTATTCCAATCCTCAAGTGTAGTGTCTGAGAGTGGCGAGCATTGCGAAAACAATTGAATTTAAAAATTGGTGAAAGCAGGTTCAAATTCCTTCAATGGGGATATTTCTAGGGTTATTTTGGTCAATGTGACCAATTTCTGAGTTGTGGCGTTTCACAGGTTGAGATATTTTAATACTTCATTTTTCTCCATGCAGAATTACAGAAAAAATTAATTCTGCATTTTCAGAGAAGTTGGACAGATTTCAGTTAATGTGTATATTTGTATTGATAGTTTGAAAATTGTGACAAATTTTTAGGTGAATATGTGCAGCCAATCAAAAGTTATGGATCAAAGATAACAAGTTTCCACAATCCATAGTGATAATTGTTGAACGATTTCTGGATTCGATTGTGTGATAATTTTTTGCATCAATGTTTCGGATCATACTCTGTGATCCATCATCAAGATGAGAGAAGAGCACAAGGATGATGGATCACGGAGTGTGATCCGAAACGTTGATGCAAAAAATTATCACATAATCGAATTCAGAAATCGTTCAGCAATTAAAAGTTATGGAATTTTTTTAATATTTCGTAGTTTAAATTGACTTTTAGTTGTTACGTCAATGGTTTTTTTTCAGACTTTCTTTGATTTATAATATCTTGTTGACAGAGATGTTGATAGATAGCTCGCAAAAAGAATAAAGCGTGATACAGTTGAGAGAAATCAGAATGCAGGATTGGAGTTGAATTTTATAAGACACAATATGGCGTGTCAATAATCTGCAGCAGTGAAAGCATGAAGAATGCGTTGTGGGGGACTGGCTTAACCAGCACACTGTAAGCGTTGACCGCTTAGGTGGCTGGTGTGGGCCCATTTAATCTGTTGCTTCCACCAACTTCCGTTTCTGTTCCCCTAAGCAGTCACGTAAACTGTAACCGTCAGCAATCAGCCGCCCAATTCCCGCGCATAAGTAATTTCAAATCATCTTTACCGCGCTGCAGAAGTTTGATCGGACTAAAAGAAACAGAGAATATTAATGAATTTGGGTTATTTCAGTGAACGGGAGGGAAATGCTCTGATAGACATGTAAGCAAAATGTGGAAGCATAGGCAAGGCACATGAACTTTTTGACCAAATGCCTCAAAGAAATGTGATCTCACGGAATGCCATGATTGCGGGATGCAAGACCGTGCAAAGTTGAATTTGTTGGAAATTGCTTCAGGATCTTTCAAGCAAATGCAAAGGGCAGGTGCAAAGCCAGACTTCGCAACCTTTGCCTGCAGCCTCCCTGCCTGTGCCAAGATGCGAGCTTTGTAATAGGGTGCGGAATCCGTCAAAGGATTAAGGATGGAATTTTTTTCAGATTTTGTAGTGGCAACTACCCTAGTAGACATGTATACAAAATGTGGAAGCATAGATAAAGGGCGTGATCTGTTTAACCCAACTGAAAACGGTAAGTTCTCCGTCTGTTTCTGCTATTTTTTGGTTTCGAACCAGCCATCAAATAGTAGGTATTTCTTGCAAAATGTGAAAGATAATTTTTCCCATCCTGATGATGGAATAGGAATAGAGACTGTGATCCCCAAGGCTAACAAGAAGATTTCACACATTTTCAGAAAGATGTTAGTTGGTGTTTACAGAGTGTGGTGATAAATGTGAAGTACGAGAAAGCTCAGCTTAAACAGTGCTTAAAAACTGCAATGATTGTTGTAAATTGTGCAATTGTGTTCCAAGCGGCTGTTATGGTAATAAGGATGAATGCTCATGTTACAGAGATAGAAATAACTCTTGTATGTCTTTTGGTTTAGTGTTGTATGGAAGGTGCTAAAATAAATATGGGTCTGTCATTATACATTTCTAAGCAGATTCATATGCATTTCCTACCACCAAACAGGCATTTGAAGGCTAATTTAATATTTAAGGTTTGTTTCAGCATATGCCCTGTCTTGACCACAAGTTTCTGATGCATCTCAATTGAAGCTAGAAGAATAACTTTGGATTTGTTTGAATGTTGGAATATTAACTATTAAATTTTAGATTTTAGTTGGAGAGTAGAGGTTTAATATTTCAATTAAAAATAATTTGTTTTGAAATTTTAAAGTCTTAAATATCATAATTAATATCTTTTAGGTTATAGTATGATGGAGAGAGGTTATATAGTTTTTTTTTTAACTTGTGTTGTTATGTAAATTGGAATCTCTTTTTAAGATAGTTTTTTCTACAAGATGTTTAAATTAATTTCACTTCAAAAAATTGAGTGAATGCAAATAATTTCACACAAGAAATTATAGAAGCTACATCAAATAGACATATTTTTGTTTTAGTTTGGTTTTTAAATAAATTTCATACAAGGTACCATTGAGACATAAAATTCTTTAAGTTAGTGGTGGAACTTTCTTTATTTGCATTATTTCAATTCAATGAAATTGTTTGTAAAATAAAAATAGGACCTTAAGCCCCGTCCATGAGATCAAATCTTACAGTTCTCTACCTTTGTAATTATTTTGGGTCACTAGACTATTTGATGAAAACAAAATCATAGAAATCACCTAACAAAAAGAAAATGATCACTAACCATTCATTTTGTTTGAACCAATATAGTAGATTAAAAGTGTGAAAGATTTTTAAGTTAAACTATAGATCCATGAGCCCCTTCACATTGACAACAAGAATAATATGCACTACTAGATCATAAGCTTGCATAACAAATCAAATAAATTGTAGGAATTTGATATAATTTGTTACTATAGTGCCTTCTTGAACTGGTAGATGTTTTGTTTGAGATGTTAAAGTAGTGTGAGATATTTTTTGAAAAAAGTCAAAATAAGTTTTAAAAATGGAAAATGTGTTAAAGTAGGAATAAAATTAGGATATATTTTTTGTGGAAAGTAATAAAATGCTTAATAGGAATATTAGATAAGATTATTGAATCCTTGCATAAGAACAATTTTATCCATCAAAATAATGTTTCCTTGACTAGTGAACTAAAAATAACACCCTTTAATTAGGGTGAATGCATATCACAATAATTATTCTAGGGTTGTGAGATTCATACAAATTTATTCAAATAAATGCACTAGCAAATTCTTAATCTTTTAATAATATGATAGTCTAGGAATAAACATCAACTAGTATTTAGAAAAATACTTACAAACATAAACTACTATTGCAATTATTTATTCAAATAATTTCCCTTCCCATCCATGTGCAGAACTCAAAGAGTCCCTCCATGCACTAACTTTTAACAACATAAAACACTGATCCTTCCTTATATAATACAAAACAATCCATCTATATCAAGAGCTTTCTCCAAAAATGCCCACACATGTCCACATCCAATTCAAGACCCAAGTATCCCAACTAATCCCTTCCATGATTGTTTACCATCTCAAGATCTAATAATCCCTATTGAATCAATTCATGAATGACAATCCTATCATCTTGGTTCCTATATCTTTATTCAACCCAGTTATCTTATTGTTAAGAAAAATAGAACTACCAATATTCCTTACTCATCTAAAAATGGATTTTTGTCTTGTTTCCAAAGTAACAAGTACCCCATCAAAAATTAGATTTTTCAAAACATGCAAATTATCAAGGAAAATCAACAGGCTTTCATGAGCAAGACATCTCAGAACACATCCAAACATAATAAAATATAAGATTTTAGGGCATCAATTATATATCTCATGACAAGTACATTGTTCACTCCTCAAATAAGGCTAAGGAAACTTCTTCGAACATAAAAATAGGTACCTCTCATCACTCCTCTCACAATATTGTTTCCACCAATAATTTCATCAACCACATTACACCTATCAATCCCATCATCCCCCACTAATCATTTCATCAATTTCATTTATAACCATCCATCCCCTATAATCCTCAATCAAGACCAACATTTATGCATATATCATTGGACATTTTCCAACATGATGAAGCCATCACACAATCCATGTGATGGAAAGATACTTTTTCCCCATGAGAGTATACCATCTTATTTGGAAGCACATATAAATATGAAATAATCCACAAAAATATAAGAACAATCACATCATACCATGGAACCATACAATATTAATGTAAGATCTGATCCAATATTAAAATTGATTGAAAAGGCCACCAAGGTCCACCAATACAAAATTATGCAAAAAAATAATGTGGATCCTTAATAAAAAGAAATAAATCAAAAAGGAGCATCAAACTCTGCATCTCCATCCACTCCTCCAAATGTTCCTTCTTTCCCCGATTCTAAATATTCATACCCTTCATCTTAATCCCGCATTTCTCCATATAAATCCAAGCATCCCCATCCTAAGCATCCTACATCCATTTTGGGTCCCTATGTCCCAAAATAAAATTAAAAAAATCCCAAAATCCCCTCCTAAACATCCTAAATCCATTTTGGGCCTCTACATCCCATAATCTATAATCTTAATTACCTCATCCAACTCCCAACATCCAAAATCATATCATAACTCAAATATTTAGCCTCCAAAATGGCGTATGCAATTGTTAGTCCTAGTTCCCCTTGGTCTCATGACATTCCCTCATGTTACTACCATCCCATACTTTCATCCAATCATACTTCAACCCCCTATCCATTATCCAACATACATCCAGGTCATCACATCTTTGTAATCTAATATTTTAAATAAATCATTACCCATTTTTCATCTCCTCATCCATTCCATCTCCCTTGGTAGCATCCTTTAATATTATAGCTATGCTAGTACACTATTTAAATTTTGAAGAAGCCTACTTAGCTCTATTTCTAGTGACATCCATGCATACAATGACTGTCGAAGTAATTATTTGGAAAGGGTTACTATCACCATGAAAACAAATATTTTAGTCCTTCATCCATCTCCCTAACCCCCATCCAAACTAATTTATCCAAATCATTCTCCTTCATCTATAAACTAGAAAATAAGAACAAATCAAAGTAGAAAAAAGTAAAGAGAAATCACCATTCATCCAAGTAAATGATAGTGTCAACAAATAATTCATCCCATAATGGCTTATGTCATTATGGTTTAGTGTTTTGATGATTTCATTTGATGTTTTGATCATCACTCAAGGTTAATAATCCTTATTGTTACTAATCTTATAATATTTTAGTATAATTAATTGAATTGAATTCATAAAGTAATTTTAAAAGTGGTCACTTGTGTTTAAAACTATTTGTAAAAAAAATTTGATTCAAAATTATTGGACCATGTCATTGGTGAAAGGTACATGGTGAGGTGAAGGAGAAAAAAATGAAAAATAAAGGAAATAAGGCTTAGACCCATGGGTAGACTATCTAAATTTTGTGATTCAATGACTAAATTATTTGTTGTGAACATTTCATGATGGAATCAAAATCCCTAATCTTCTCATGAATATGTGACCATTTGGGAGTTTTGGTAGCTAATGGCCAACTAAAAATCTACCCAAATCTAGTTAACTCCACTCTAAGCACTTGTATTAGCATGCAAAGAATATATGAACTATGTTTGGGTGTGTTCATAATATGTAAGTAGTTGTATGAAGAAATCCTATTGTCTAAAAGAATGGGAAATCATTCCATTCAAAGGCTTCCTAACACGTTTCTCATTTGGGATGATTTATTTGCATATTTGGTATTTCATCATGTTTACTAGGTGTTGGCATTGTTTGGCATCATTAATATATAATACATGTGTTTTTTAAATATTATTTTTATGTGTTCAATATCACTTATTTATTACTATTTTTAACTAACATAAGGAGAATGATTTATTTTTTGGTTAATTTAAATCTTCATTTGATGTTTTGTATTGTTATTATAGTTTACATTCAATAAATTATTACACCCTTTAAATATGTACACTAGTAGGGTTTGGTAGTATTAAGTGTCTATTTTAAAATATTTTGTTAGTAACAATGATACGAAGGGGTAGATTTTTTCCTTGTGTTTATGAAACCATATTGTTAATATTTTATATTGGTCACTATCTCAATACGTTGTTGTCCTACAATTTGCAACTATAAAACCATAATTGGAGCCAAGCATATCAATGCTAGGTTATGATTTTGTTATACTCAAGTATGAGATACCCCTTTAGAATAATTTTTATGATAATTTTTTATCTCTTTAAAGACCCTTGAAACACCATGTTATCATAGTGAATGAGTCTAAATATGTCATAAAAAGGTTCCCTAAGATGAATGAATGGTGAATGAGTATGTATCCTAGTGTTTAGACTATTTTATGTTAATGATGGATTGTGATAATGATTAATTAGTAGTGAAAACCTATTATAGGAATGTGATAGAATGGGAGGTATAAATCATATTATCTAATGTATTTAATCTATGACTATGATGTTGAACCATAAATTGATACAATTACATGATAACATGGAATATTCCTATTCACATGTATAAGTGTCATGGTCACGTTACTAAACTTGAAAATTGATTTAGTTGTACTATCACTACTATATTTAAGAAAACATGCTATGTAATTATTATTTTTGGAATTATTATTATTGTACATGCTTTAGTCTTGAATATCTTTAAATTTCACCTTTCTATCATTACTGCATTGTGATAATGAAAGATAGTCAAACCCTATCATGTTCACTTATTGCTAGTTGAATTATCATAAGGTCGTAATTGTTGATAGATAAGTGTATCTATCATAAGATTAGTATTTTACTTTTAGTTAGTCACTAATCTATCACTGCATGGTAAGTTATAAATATTGTTTGATAATTAGGGATTATAGATTCCTTATAGCTCAATAACTTTTAATTTGTTTTAATCCTTGGGATAATTTTTATCGACTTTAGTGGTTAATAAGGACACCTTGTTTTGTAAGTGGTTACTTATAGGTTAATTATAAATAGTGGTAATCGATCTAAAGCTTATGGAGTCCCACCTATTCTCATATGTTCTTAGTCACCCTATGCATAATTTGATAACCATATCTAGTTAAGTGTAAATAACATGGAGAGTCTAGTGGATCAAGGTTGAGGGGTTATCTACATAAGGAACTCAAGGTAGAAGGTGAGGAAGTGCCCCTATCACTCTTTATACAATAATATTATACTATTATGTGTTGGTTAGATGTCGCCACATGGTAGTTAGATTTATATAGTTGTATTCCACATCATCTTAACTATTAAACTATAGAGGTAAAGCTATTATGTATCAAACACCAAAACCTTAGCCAAGAAACATTACGAATACATGTTCAATTTATTCCTGATTTTTGTTATGACATGTAGCTTCCCTATGTTATGTACTCAATTTGATTCTCTCTTGGTGTATTATTTCCATGATATACTTCCTCTCCTTTGACTTTAATAATCACTTGCTTGGTGTCATGTATTAATATTACATTACAGTTCCTAACACTCATGAGGTATGAATGTATAGTTATTTAATATTATTTTGTCTATTTTGAGAATATCAACATGTTCTTATTTCTAAGTTTGATTAAATTTGAAGTGGATGTAGGTATTTATCAATTTTTGTACTTAATTGGTTTCATAAAGAAGGATAATATGAAACCCATCTGAAATAAATTTCTAAATTTCATGATATGTCTAAAATAGTTTTAATATTAAGATTCATTAATTAGAAAGTGGTATTGTTAATTTGCAAATTATTCTAATTGCGTTAGGCATTTGTGTATGATGAAAAACGAGTTATGTCAGAGTTAATGGTAGGTCATATTATTGATATTAGGCATTCATCCTTATTACCATAATACCCACTTCAGACATATATGAACACTTTACAACCATCGTTGCAATATTTTATATTTTATATATTAATATAAAAATGTGTGAAATCTTCTTATTAGCCTTGGGGATCACAGTCAATATTCGTATTCCATCATGAGGATGGGAAAAAGTATCTTTCACATTTTGCAAGCAAAACTAGGTGGTGGCTGGTTTGAAAAAAAAAATTGACGGAAAAAAACTTACTTTTTCAGTTAGATCAAACAGTTCATACCCCTTGTCTATGCTTCCACATTTTGCATACATGTCTACCAGGGTAGTTGCCGCTACAAAATCTGAAAAAAATTCCGTCAATCCTTTGAAGGATTCCACACCCTAATACGAAGCTCGAATTTTGGCAGAGGCAGGGAGGCTGCAGGCAAAGGTTGCAAAGTCTGGTTTTACACCTATCCATTGCATTTGCTTGAAAGTTCCGGAAGCCTTTTCAACAAATTCAATTTTGCGTCTATCCTGCAATCATGGCATTCCGTTAGATCATATCTCTTTCATTCATTCGATCAAAAAGTTAACGTGCCTTGTCCAATTTGAAAATTGGGCGGCAGAATGAGCAGAGCATTTCCTTTCCATTTGCTGCTATGTTGTCTTTCTTTTAATCCGGTCAAACTTCTGCAACGTGGAATACGTGATTAGAATTTGCTTATGCGCGGGAATTGGGCGGTTGTCTACTAACCGTTACAGTTTACAGTTTACGGGACTGTTTTAGGAAACAGAAACGGGAATCGGTGGAAGCAACAAATTTAATGGGCCCCACACTAGCCACCTAAGCAGTCAACGCTTAGAGTGTGCTGGTTAAGCCCAGCCCGTTGTGGGCATGATGCAAATGAATCAAAATTGAAAAAAAATCTCATTCATAGAGATGAAGACAATGGCAAATAGTTGATATATGGAAAGCATTCAAAAGACAAGTTAGTATCGATCGGCAGATGCTCATAAGTTAATAAGCCACTTCGAATGGCTGATTCAAGTGTGAATGAGGATCGAAACGCCGATATTAATAATCATTATCACAATATCGACATCTTTTACTGAATTATGAAATCCTCAGTGAACACCGAATAAAGACAAAATTAAAATATTATCAGCAATGTCATATGACTTAATAACTGTTTTCCAAAGGCCGATGGTGAGAAAGGGATCATTGGTTTGGTTTGATAAGCTCTTCCATGCAAGTTAATAACCAACTCCAAGTTTTTTTTTAATTGGAATAAGAAAAAAAAGGTTACAAATACATAAAACTGCACAGCAGCAACAAGAAAATGGTAGGCATCACAACAAACGTTAACTATACAACAGAAGCACCATCAAAGCAACAGCTACAAATGTCTATAGTTGTCCAACAGCAAAAGAAGCAGCTACAAATGACTATAGCTGTCCAGCAGCAACAAAATATACAGCAGAAAATGTTGGCTCCACAGCAGCACCACTAACAGAAAAAATAAGCAGCAGCACCTGTGGTAACGTTGTGATTGCTGAACCTAGCTTTCAGCAACATCAGTTGTTGAAAATCTTCATCAGCAGCAAGTTGAAAATCCCCATCACTGAGAACTCTCGTCGAAATTTTGTAAACTATTTTCAAATCTCTTGATTTGATCCTGAATACTAAGCAATGTTTCAGTAAGATCAATTTGTTAACCTGAGAGATAGTCTGAAGAATGCTGATGAGGACGGCTAATTTAGAGCAAATCATCTGAGCTTCAATTTGTACAGGAAGAAAAGTGTGATAGAACGCAGCCAAGCATTGAAACTTCCAAATGAAATTAATAATAACTTGCCTCGATGTCTGGATAATGATATTGTGACGGGAGGAAAGCCCGAGAAGCACTGCCCTCCAAGACCAATCTTGAGGAAAGAGAGCTGGAAGAATAGAAAAGAGGGAGTACCACAGTTGGCGAGCATGAAAACAGAGCCAAAAAGCATGTTTAATAGATTCTTTTTCTACCGATAGAGGTTGTGAACTGACTGCATATTACCGCTCAATGTCAAATGAATAGTCATAGGCGATTTTGTAACTCTATCTAAAATGCCGATGAGAAGGTTATGAACTACATCTAAGTTGCCGATGAAGATTGTGGAGCCGATAGCAAAACGATAGTTGGTCTTATCGGCACTTTTATGATAATCGGCAACTTTGTGAAAGTTAAGAAGCGCTTTAAGAATGTTGGAGTAATGTTTATTTGACTACGGTGCTGAAGTAGTGCAGCATTTATTAAGGAATTCTCCAGACTTCTCCAGCACCATATCCTCCAGACTTTCTAGATTTTCTCTTCACCGTAGCCTTTGAAAACCATTCCAGTAGCTTCTAGAGGAGGCTAAAAGATCTATAAATACGGTATCTTCCTCTCATTTAAAGTATGTAAGAATATAACAGCAAGCTGCTGCGTATATGCAGATAATATAATAGTTTAATTCTACTGTGTATAATCTACTCTGTTTTTTATGTGCAAATGTTCTCATTGTTCTGTTTTCACTTTTCTTAATAAAGACGGCCGACAAGGTTTGGGATAACTCCCAAAAAGCCGATAGCTGGAGGAACAAGGTAGTTATCATAACTACTTGAGAAGCTATTGCCTGGAAACTTGGATCGATTAGAAAAGCTTTGAGGAAATGTGATCTCCAAAATGAAATGATCATTAGGTATTTGTAAAATACGGCCTATGCCAAAATAAGAGCACTATAATAATGTATGGCATCCACTAAAGCTGTGATTTTCCTGGCAAACATGCATGAAAAATGTGGAATCATGGATAAGGTGTGTGACAGTTCTGTTTGACATGAGAATGCCTCGAATAATATGTGTTCTCATGGCCGCAATGATTGAAGGATATACATGCAAAGCGTGGAAGAACATTCAAAGCACATTGAGTCCTCGACAGAATGCCTCGAAGATGTGTCATTTCATTAAAGCACCATAGTTGCAGGACAACAGTACGTCTTGAAAGAGATTTCGTCTCATGGAATTCTAGGATTGCAGAATATAGACAGAATGGAAAGATTTTAGAAACTTTCGAGCAAAAGCAAATAGCAGGCGTAAATCCAAATTCCACGACCTTTTCCAGCATCCTTATCGTCTGTGACATGAGTTTGGGACTGCCAAATCAATAGTAGAAGTGGTGGATCCCTTCTCATGAATCCGGACTGGCGGGGGAGGTTTTGGAAATACTCGACTGATAGGTGAAGAATCTGGAACTGGATATGGAACTCGACCTAGCCTCTCTCCTCCTGCCTCCGAACACCTTAGGATCAATCAACCAATCGATCAATCTCCTCTTGGACTGTGCCGGATATTGAACAAACCTCAGTTACGGAAGCCCCTCCCCTATCTATATCGCAGCCGGGACCTTTCTTCTACTGCCTCTGCTGATGAGTCAACTTCTAATGTTGTTACGGATAAAGCCTTTTCAAGAATAGGAGCTCCCCCTGGTCCTGCCTTACAACCATATATTTCGTAACCCCAGAATCAATCATTTGTTCCCCGGGGCCACCTAAGAAGGAAGGATTCTCCTGCCACCTGTCCCTAACAGTACAGATATTGCGAAAAATAACCTAAGTTCTCCACCAGCAGAGAAGGGAATCAAGCCTACCGGGGTTCTATAGTTGTTGGAGTCAATAGGTTTTATGGAACCAGGTAAAGAAGATTCGGGAGCCCGCCCGCCTTCAGATAGTAGGGATGGTGATGGTGACTTAACCAGGCCATTAGGTTCGACGAAAGCGGCTTCTCCTCCACAAGCATTAGTTGTCCATTTCAAGCCTTCCGAAGCCTCACTTGCCCCCGGCGTTGTGGTTGGTTTTCGCCTTCAAAAAGCCCCGATGATGGAAAGGCTATTGTTGGCCCCTCTACCTTCCTGGTGGGGGGGAACTATAGGGTGGGGGGGGCTTTCTATTATTCCGGGTGGGGGGTAACTAAACTAATCTACCTCTTAATTATTCTGCAGGGTGGTAAACAGATATAATAAACCTCCACAATTATTGTTCGGGTTAGGTGGGGATTATAGGGGGAATGGATGGGATAAGCCAAAACGAGAGCTATGGAGGAGCGCGTGGACACCTATAAAAGCATATGGAAGTGGATTTTTGTCAGATGTTGCGGTCACAACTGTGCTGGCAGACATGTATGCAAAGTTTGGAAGCAGAAATAAGACTCATGGGTTGCCATAAGCGCAGGTTTTCCAAAGTTAAAAATCTCTCAAATACAAGGGGCAGAAAAATATATAAACAAATTGAAAGAGGGCTTACGAAATTATTGACCCTATCAAAAGCTAAATGTTAAAATCAAAGTTGGTATCGCAACCACAAGAGCATGCATTAAGAGGAGTCCCTCGAATTTTGAGGATTCAATACCATCACCAGAGAAATTGAGAAGGCAATGACAAGGGAGGAGATACACTTGCGCCAAAATATATAGTGTGAATGTTCTTACGTTGTCTTACTCAGCATATCTATTATTGGATGGGTTACTTCGATAGTATGGATGCTACTGAACCAAGCAAGATTCCAAGGTCTAAAATATGGCATACGGATTCATCGTCAGCAATGTATCAATGGAAAATTCATCATCAATAATTCACCGCAGAAAAATTCAGAAAACTCACCATCAACAATTCACCGCAGAAAAATTCACTGCTACCAGCAATTCACCATTATGAAAAATTAACCACTTTTTTATGCGGTGAATTGTTGGCAGTAAATTTTCTATCAGTGAATTCAAAAAGTGATCTTTGTGGACGACTTAGATGGGTGTGAAGAAAAAGTCATGTTGCTGGTCATTTCCGTCAGTTGCTTCGCATCAAGAAGTCTTATTCTATGATAAATGGATACAGCTAAAGGAAGATTCAAGAAGTGGTCTTCGTGAATGGTTAAAGCACATGTTTTCTAGAATAGAACGTGATGCTTCAGAGAAGATTGACTAAAAAAGCCCTATTTTATTCTGAGTACTTTTCCAACATGGAACATATTGGAGCTTAAATATATTCAATGAAAGCATAGAGAATTTCCAGGTTTCAAAAGGAGGAGGATATGGATACCCTGAAAGTTGTAAAGAGAATGAAAGTACTTTCAAAGTAGAATGAAGATAGAGGACTGTATTAGAGTGGGTCGAACAATCCAAATGATCATTATTGCTAGATGAAACCAGAAGTTTTTGATTTTGCACATCCTACAACCGCTTTCTCCTCTTGTTCGGGATAGGGATCAAAGAAGGTGACCTTAAGTTCTGTTCAAAGATTCGTAATTGCATGGGTAAACAAGACATTGATAATATAAAATTTGATTTTGATGATTATGTTGTTCCGTCAACTTTTTGGTTAGAGACATGATGATTATGGAACAAAGAGGAATGTGGGTGTTATCTCGAATATTTACACGATGTTTCACAAGGAATGTGGTTTGACAATGGTGTAATGACCCCTATAATCAGTCCATAGTACAAGTCTATAGTGAAAGATGACTTTGATCTATGATACACTTTTATGAAAACCGAAATAAAGATGAGTATTCAAGATTTGATCATACATTATACAAGGGAATGATATATTTATGGAATAGAAGGATACTTAGTAGATGCAGTACTTATTTGAAGGTTCAATAGTTGGTGAATGAGTAGCTCATGGATTGCGAGATGATATTTGAAGGTTCAATAGTTGGTGAATGAGTAGCTCATGGATTGCGAGATGACATACTGTCCACCTCAACAAAATCAATAACTTGTTTTTCCTTTGGAGATAGATTTCAAATTATCTTTTTCAAAAATGCAATTTATGTCACTTATTGTAACATAAAGCTAGAAAATCAACCTTATTTTTGAAAAGTGATAAAATAAAAGAAAATAAGATTTATTATTTTTCAAAGCATTGTATTTCAAAAAGGTAGTTACTAGTTAGTTACAGGTAGTTATTGAAGAGAATCCTATAAATACGAGGCTATTTCAAATGTAAAGGGAGACTTTGTGCAAAAAGAGAACTTTTTAGAGTTATTCAAAAAGATTGTATCAAGACTTTTGATTTTACACTTTCTATTTAAGGTTTTCTGAATATTGTATAATTTCATGAAGATAATCAAGAATGCATTTGGTTTGTATGTCCTCGATGTGTTTTTGGATTATTATTGCTGATTTCTTGTATGTTAAATTGACAATCTCTTTGTGTAGTAGTCAAATCCATTAGTCATTTCTATGCAATTTATGAGGCACAATCATATCTTGGTATCTTGGTTTGAATGTGTTGAAGTAATTTATCTCCTCATATGTTGAGATTTTTTATCCTTCTTTCATCGTCATTTCATATCAAAAACATATTTTGTGATAAAACCCCTTGTAATTTGCCATTTGTTGTGAAATCTTAGTTGATATTCGTATGTCTATTGTTGGGGTTTCTATTAGTCATTTTCTTTGAGTTTTTCCTTGTCTCCTTTATGTACTTTCAAGTTAAAAGTACACAAAAGTTACAAATACCCCCATCATATGAGGGAGTTGCCCCTCTCAAATGCAATGGAAGATTGCAGTTTTACAAGCAATGATCTCTCCAACTGTTGGTATGTTATTTCCACTTTCTATTGGTCGAGTCAAAATATCATTTCAAGTGTCAATTTTCTTACCAACAATATCAAAAACACAACTATTTCAATGGAATGCAACCTTTTTTTAACTATTTATCTAAAATAGAAAGGAAAAAAATCATCTTCTTCTCTAGTGCATTAATTTTTTATTATTTTTTCAATAAATTTTAGTATTTTTCTTGAGAAGACAATCAATTTTATATTTTAGTGGTAATGACCCGCTTTTAGTGTACAAATATGCATATACATATAATTATTAAAATATTAAAAATATTTTTAAAAATTGCACTTATAGATCTACAAAAAGATTTTTTAAAGATTTTTTAAAAATATTATTTAGATGTGAGAACATCAAATTTTTTCTAATAATTTTATGTTTTTGGTAAATTGACCTTAAAGTGATGCTACATATATTTATTTAGTGGACACTTTTAGTTGGAAAAGTAGTGATCTAGATCTAATTTACCTAGAATGAATCTAAAGAATATATGTTTGACCAAAATTGAACTTCAATTAGAAATGCTTAAATTTATTTGTGTTGATAAGTTGGCTTGAAGTGGGACACAAGTTTTAACTTTTACCCTATTGGCTTGCACCCAAATATTTGACTAGGTCATTTGTTTTTAATTATTGTTTCATCTAGGTATGTTAACTTAGATGCACATCATAAACCCTATTTTATTTGGTTGTGCACTATAGGTTTTTTTATTGCGTTATTATCTTTTTATAGTGTTGTGTGTTGATTGTTTCTAGTTTGTAGTGGGTGCCCATGATGTTATGATCCTATTCACCAAAATTAACATGGATTTGTTCTCATTGGGTAGTCAATTTACTTTCCCATGACCACAAGTACTTTGGTTCTTATTGTGATGGTTTCTTTTTTCTTTGGTAGTACATTCTTACTTTACAATGTGTAGTATATTCTTACTTTGTGGTGGTGTATTTTTCACCTATGGAAATCCTCTTAAGAGCATGGTGAACAACATTTATAATGGTCGATCAAGTTTGTACCACAATCTGTATCGAGATGATTCTCATCTTTATGGTAGGTTTATGTTCTTCTATAGTGACAAGGTAATGACTAATCCATAGTTCCTTAACCATTTGATCATTAGAGGTAGTTATTAGTTCTATGAGATGTTTGTTCTTTTTTTATTCTTGTTGAATAGTGATGAACTCCTTATCTCCATGTGGATGGTTGATATTCAAAATATTTAGCTACCTCACCATCCACTATGTATTTTACCTACCACAATCAATGCTCCAAGTTTGTGGTTTAGTTTCAAACTTTTAAAGAAACTCTATTTAACCTCATTGGTGATTGATGGTTGGTGATATTCTCATCATTTATTGGTTTATCATTGGTCCCTTTTTGGACCTTCTTTTTTTGTATGGTATGGATCAAAATTTCTCTTCTTACTAGCCTTGTGCACATGCTTGGAAACATACTTATTTCAAATCTTAATTCCTTGGCCTGCTAGTGTCATTTAATGGTGAGTGGTGTGGTAGGTAAGGCTTGAGATTTTTTAAGGGTTTTGTGTGTTTCAATATATTGATTTTTATCCTGGTGACCTTCACATTCATGGTTTCATGTTTCAAGTCCTTCTCTAGATTGATCTTACACAATCCCAAGTGATCTATCTTGATGGTTGCTATGTTTATCTAGTTATTGGTGGCATGATGAAAAATATTTATATTTTCCCTCCACATCTAAATATGAATACTATTGCCCATAGGTTGGAGAAAAAAGTAGAGGTTAAGAAGTTGAGATGTTAGCATGTATAATAGAGAGAGTAGAGTTTCCTTGTTCTTCATTTGAGATGAATGAGCCTTTGAATGTGTAAGCCTAGGATTTATCATGTTTCAATGATTCATTGTTCAATTAAATCACCTAATGAATGAATATAAAGAAAAAATCTAACTATTTGAATGTCTTCACTAGCTTTTACATATGCTTTTGATAGCTTAACAACCTATCCTAGTCATATTTGTTAACGTGATTTTTTTTTTTAATCTATTTACTTTCACAAGGTCTCTAAAACCCCTTGTAATTTTTTTATTCAAGGTTTCCTTTCAATATAGTATAAGAAATTATATATGAATCTACTTTTGGATGTGTAAGATAGTTTTATATGAATTTTTGTAATATATTATGTTTCTAATCTTACATATAAAGCCTCACTTATGTATTGAACTATTGGACATTGCTATTTATGTCAACTTTTGTGAGGTCTCATTTGGTGTCAAAAATGTTCTTTATTGGTGAAGATTGAGCTATACTATCCACATGAATAAATACACCCATTTTCTATCAGTTAAAATGCTACCACCCTACCACACTTAATATGAAACATAAAAAAATTAACCATAGTAGTCACAATAGATTTATTTTACCCACTCTATTGTGTGTTTCCATTTTCTTGTTATTAAAAAGTGTTTGTAAACCTCAATAAGGTCATTCCTAGTGAACTTATTTTATCACCACATTCATGTGTGTAGTGAGATAATATACTAGATACATTTGAAGGGGTTGAGGATAAGACATCCCAATCTCCACATGTTTGTTGCTTTTTCTTATAGAGGTGTTTTTCAAACTAGAAAACTAGAATAATAAGAAGACATATATCCTTATCCATTGATTATTTCATGTCGTGATATAATGATAAGTCTTTCTCTCACCTTTGACGATGCACCCTTGGCCTTAGGTTTTAGCACAAGTCTTTAGGAATTATGGATTCACATGTGTTTCACCACCAACACACTCAATCAAGGAAAAAATATATCTAAAATCATATGAGTTATACCTTTCTAGGTGCCACCTTTACTAAGTGGAGCTACTTTAAAGCTAAGTTAGAGGTTCTTACTCCTCAAAATTATCTAATCTATATGTAATATATTCTCCTCATTTGGTCCAAACTAAACCTTTGGTTCAATTTTAAATGTATTTATCTCAATATTTAGCTATAAATACATTGTAACATTCACAATTCCATTTGGTTATTTTAACTAAAGGAGAAGGTCTTATCTTCTTGAATATCACATTTTGATTATATAATGGCTAATTCTGATTATATAATGGCTTCCTAGTTAGAGGATAAAAAATCGTGTATACTTTCACACTATCACCATAGCCAATGAAGATATACTTCACTACTTATGATTTAATTTTGATTGCTTCTCATTAAGAACATGAGCATATGCTTCACAATCAAAAAATCAAAGACATGGTAAAGTTAGGGATTTTTTCCTATCGAAACCTACATAGTGGTTTTATACACATGTACTCATGTAGGAACCTTCTTAATCGTGTAACATGTGGTGTTGACCATCTATGCCCATAATTTTTATTTCAAACCAATAAAACCAAGCATAATCTTAGCCATTTCCATCAATGGCCTTTTGATTCTTTCCAAAACTCCATTTTATTTATGGGTGTATGGAGTTGTCTTATGTCATTCAATAACATTCTCTTTGTAGAATTTTTCAAACTTAGCTAAATAGTATTATCCATCATTATTTATTCTCAAAACCTTAGTTCTTCATGTAAGAGCCTTAAACTCCTTGGACTAGATCTAAATACCTTATATTTTAGCTTGATAAAGTAGACCCAAGTTCTCTTGGATAAATCATCAATAAAATAAACATGATAATGAGATTTTTTTCAATGAAGACACATATATAGGACAAAACTAGTACATATCCTAGAGGGTTTAAGTAGTAGGTTCTCTGAAAATGTTTAATATCACTAAATATTCCAGAAAAATCTAAATGGTGCTTTTGATTTTTCACATCTTAGTCTTTATGCTTCATTCTTGAAGGTTTACTTCAATAGACTACTAGCCATAGATATTAGTCTATCAACAAATCCTCCATGTATTGAGCTTCAATAGCTCAAATTTTGTGTCATAAAATAATTCCATTTCAAACCATCATGTAGTTTTCATTTTCCTTAAAAATAAATATCTTTTGTGCATAAATCCCACTCAAATAAATGTTATTCTGGACAAAAAAATTACTACCTAGGAAATAGATTTGATCAAGCTTTGAGACTAATTGAAAGGAAGTTGATATCAAAAAAATCTCTAAAAAATATGATCTAGTAGTTTCAAAATTAAATATACATGTAAAATTAATACCACAATGACATAATGTTTATCCTAGGAAAACCCTTTTGGAAGAAAACCTTGCCTCCAAATCTCCAAATTGTTGGGATAGGTGTCATACACCATGCAATATTCTAAGTTTTGAATTATATACTTAATTTTTTTCACCCAAATATTTGGGTGAGGTGTCCCACTTGAAGTGACACTTGTATATTTATATTTATGCAAGTGTAAGTCTCAATTAGTGTCATGGAAGTTGCTAAAATTTATAAATATGAAAAATTGTAAGTTATACAAGAGTTTCCAAAAATTAGAGAGTGTGATGAGAGGGAGTTAATTTTATACTTGGATAAAATCATGAAACAATCATGGAAAAGGCATGATAAGACTACTTTGTGCCCAAGTTTGGTAGTGGCAATTTCTAATTCTTTGTTAGTTAATTAAGCTTGATTTGGGTAGTGAGACTTAT
The DNA here is from genome assembly GCA_007258455.2 of Sequoia sempervirens. NCBI lineage: Eukaryota > Viridiplantae > Streptophyta > Pinopsida > Cupressales > Cupressaceae > Sequoia > Sequoia sempervirens. The sequence goes on along the minus strand of VDFB02271358.1, from coordinate 1,070,054,346 downwards.
GCATGGATATGGATGCCTAAATTATCTAGTGGTTTCTAGTAGATGGTTTTAGAAATTATTCATGGTTTGTAGTTTTTCTCATACCTATATATTGAGGGGTTAGGTTGAGGTATTGCATGAAATTTTTGTACATACCATTGTGCTACAAAAATTTCTCAAATAATATATTAATTTTTATGTTCTTCTCTAAAGGTTAGAGCCTATAGTTTGATTGTAACCATTATAGTTATTTTTTATATTGATAAAAATAGGATTAAAATAGGTCCCAAATATCAATGGCTAGAAGAAAATAGAAACTAGTATCATAAAATATGAAACAAAAAAACCAATTTATGAAAGAGATCAAATTAGACATAATAGATTCAACAAATACACATCAAAAGAATAAGAACTAGAAACAAAATCTAACTACTACTAGACAAATCCTGCAAGTCATTAGCCTCATACCACTCGTTAGAGAATAATTTGACCTTAACTTCAAAAGTGGCCTCCTTGAGTTCACCAGTTTGGGTGCTTGAATCTTCAACATTTTTCATAGTTCTGGCTCTAATTCTTTTAGTAGGGCCCTAATTCTCTTGCACTAAGTGGTAGAAGGGTTTGGTGATTGGGTAGTGTCATCACATTGGAATTTCTCTTGCACAAAACATGGTCTTTCTTTGGTCCATGCCTAGGGTGCTTTAAAACTTGAAGCTTGGAAGGTGGGATAGAGATAAGGATATGCTTTATTTTAGGGTATTCATCAATCACTATGGATTTTCATTTATCATTATTGGTGTGAACAAGGTTTTTTACCAAAGTGGTTCATCACCTAGGTCATATTCACACTAGTTACTTCATTTTACTTTTAAGATACACATAATATAATTATAAATTTATGTCTCAAGTCATAATATTAATTCACATGTCATAATCTTATGTAATCCTATATGTCTCATTCCTATATATATAACTGATGGGTTCCCTTTATATTTCAATTCATTATAATTAATCATCATCATTGTATATTTGAATTATTTGATAGAATTGCATTATTTTCTCATTTTTTTATCTCTCTTGTGCTTTGATTAAAGCTCTTAGATCTTGGGTGGCTACATCTTTAGCCAAATATTGCATGGTATAGAACATTCTATACCAACTCTTACATGACATCAAATATTGTGAGATTGCTTCTTGTTCTAGTATTTATTGAGAGATCTAGGTTGTAAATATTGAATGGATCCCTAAAATTTGAGGATAGTCTTCTCTTACATCATATGATTACTTGGAGAATCATACAAAATTAATAGAAATACCAATTTCTTTTGGAGCAGTTTCTCTTTGTGGCTTTAAATCATAGGTTTAATTAAGAGAGTGTCAGTGCATAGTTGATCTCACCATTGAATTTAGGGTGTCTGATAAAATTATTTTAGCCTTTTTATTTGTCCAAATTGGACATATGAGGCAATATCTACAAGGGTTTGAAGTTAGGAGGTGATTTCTAGAACCATAAAGTAGTTGCAATATTGAAGCATTTTGGGTCAAATTTGACCTTTCTATTGCATTAAGAAGTCTTAAGAACTTGAGGATCAACCACCAAATCATCAAATTTGGAGCACTTTTCCCTATAAACTTAGAGTTTTTTCCACCCTTTTATCTATACAAATTATATTGTCAACCATTCACTTGTATGATCATGCTTATGTAAGAGTTGTCAATGGTAAGGTTAGAAAAATAAAAATCTATTTTTTAATTTTAATTTTTCAAAATTCAAATTCAAAAAAAGAAAGAAAATTGCATACTTGTAGGATACTTCTTGTGTAGTACACCATAGGGTACATGGTACTTGTGAGTTGTATAGGGGTGCCACATGGTTGATTTCTTATGGTTGTGACCTACCAAAACTACCATCAACAAGAATTAGTTGAAAAACACTCCTAGCAAGAGCTAAATAGCTCATGGTTGTCATAAAATAGCCATCTTCCCCCTAAAATCATTTTTTCAATGTATTAGCTAGTTTTAAAACATCAAATAATGATTCTTGTTGGAGTTGATAGTGAACCCCATTGCTCCTAGAAATTAGTTGCAACCAAAACACCTATCACAAACGAGAGATCAAAGCAACTAATTTTCCATGCAACCAAGAGATAAATAGATTGATCCACACACACATATAATATGTCTTATGTATTGAATAATGAATGTGATTTTTTTAAAAATACAATAATGAATGTTTATAAGAGAAAAAGTACAAACCCTAGATGAGGATTTGATTAGAGTGTGACAAGTGTCCTAATTTGATGCAATGAGATAACTTGACCTATAAATATTCCAATTATATAATAATAAAAAGCAATCCTAAGTTTAGCTTAAGTGAATAAAGTAATAAGAGACCTAATAATTAATTAATGATTAATAAATTATCAAGTCCAACATCCCCCCTTATGTTCAACTTAGAGAGAAACTAAACAAATTAATGAAGAATACAATGATGGATGCATAATTGGGTCTCAGCTACAAGGCTTGATGGGGTACCCATGTACAAATAAATGAAATCTCTCATAACCAGAGAAAAGGAGAACACCACATGGGAAAAAACTCCTCCCCAAAAGAGATAAAAAGAAATGACTGCACCAGTCAAAGATGGATCTAGGAGGACTCAATATGACACCCCCAAGGGTTGCTTTTGTCACACAGGTACAATAGATATTATCCCATAGTAGGAGAGAGAAAATAAAGATATGAACCTCCCCCATAAAGAAAGAGCTCATGTGCCAATCATGAATGCCTAAAGACAAAACATGATCCACTTACTACAAACAAAATTTCTCCCCTTAGGAAGAAACATATCCACTAGTAATTGGAGAAGCCATTCTCAAAATATGGAAGAATCAGGAATCCAAATCCAAATGATGCGTGCCTTTGAAAACTACTCAAATATCCACATGTCAAAAAGAGATGATGTTAATCCAGAATCTTGTGAAGACTAATGTAGAAAAAGCTCCAAAGATTGTGAAGATGATTGTGGGGTAAAAAAAAATGATGTGGCTATCAATAAAGAGGAGATGAATATCCTCAAATTAATCCTCTGAACCTACAATCTAAGACTCTACAAATAAGGATGATATGTTTGCAAGATACGAATCCCAAGTCTAGTTGCGTCTAAAATATGATGAATGTATTACACTGCACTGAACCAATAGGGGCCAAGTACGTGGTGATTCCAAGATGATCAAGAACAACATAATTTATTGAGATGTAGTCTTGATTTGAAGAGTGGGAACATGAAGAATAGTCTTTGAACCATTGAATGTGCAAGACCTATGATATGCTCAAGCTTATGTAAAGTATCATCATCAAAGGGTATACAATCTACATCTACAAGAGGATCATCTAGATATGGAGAGATATGAGGGTCTCCATGGATCTCCCAAAGTTGATTCCAAAGTGTGCGGGGACAATCAATGTTCAATACAACACACATAGTGTCACAATAAACACTAGAAAAAATCACTCCTACAACATGATCGATGATAATACCCCATGCTGAATAAATCCCTAGTGTGTTTGTTGTAGGTATGAGTCCATAAAGATTTAAAGCGAAAAATCAAGCCACCTGAGATGTTTCAAGATTTCATTTCACCAAGAATCGCGGTTATCCTTTTCTAGGATGAATATAAAAGGATGAATAGAAAAACTCATGATACTTCCTCAAATAAAAAATTCAGAGACCAATAACCTCAGTACATATAAAGTAGATCAAATGAATTCATCTCACACAAACAAATACTTTCTAGGTACTAATACATCCAAGTAATTAACAAGAAATGTGAAATCACAAAAAATGAATAAAATGTACCTGGGGTAGGTTCTAGAAAAAGTGCATGTATGGATTTGAAGATCTCTAAAATACCTTTCCAACACCACTAGAATCACAAAAAATTGAGATATAGGCAACAAGTTATTAGCTCAGAAGTAGAAAATGATGATTTGACTTTGATTGAGAATAACATAAACTAGCAAAAAAAATTGACGATGAGACCTACACCACTGGAAATTAGATGGAACTAGCTTTTTGACGATATCTCGTTTGCATGATTTCAACATTGTATGCCCAAGTTATGTCAAAAAGAAAAAAAATTCTCCTTAAGTGCAAATGGGGGCTAGAGGGGGAAAAAGAGCAGGTCATATGACTGGCATCATGCTAATATCAATGAATATTTTCTAGACTATTCTCTCCTATCAGAAAAAAAAATTAGACCCCCTACAAACAAGATCCATCAGAATATACCTTATCGATGCTTAATGTCAAAATCTATGGGATACTAAAAGAATATTTAGATTCACATGTTGTTTATCATGCTATGTTTTTTCTCATGCTGGAAATTATCTATAGGATTTACTTTGCAGTCATCAACAAAGTGTGGTTGACAATTACCCTAACTTTGTCATCAAGAATCTTCTCAATGTTGAGTGGATTATTTATGGCCATCAATTGTTCGGTGGGGCTTGATGGCAAGATAGTGGTTTCTATTGTGTAGCCACTACCTACATCTACAGTTGTATGACCTAGCAAGGATTTAAAATCCCTTTTTTTGCTTATATTATAATTTTTTAAAATCTTTTTCAAAATTTTATTTCTAAAAAAACTAGAAACAAAATAATTGTTTTTTTTGGAAAACCTAATTTAACCTACATGTTGGAATTTATTGTATAGCAAGGTCCATAAAAAATCTGTATAGTCATATGGATTTATGTACAAAGATCCTTACTACAAAAAAAATCTTTTTTTTGTAACTTTTCCAAATTCAACAAAACGACAAGTGGTCCTTAGGTTTTTGGTCGTTCTGGACTCAAGGTGATGCCTGTTTCACTCCAAGATGGCTAGATTTTTCCCTCAAGGATGGATCTCTCAAATTTTGGGAAAAAATTCACAAATTTGGTGATCCATGTTGGAGTTGATAGTGAACCCCACAGCTCCCGAAAATCACCTACAACCAAAAATCCTATCACAAACAAGAGATCAAAGAAACTGATTTGCTATGCAACCAAGAGAGAAATAAATTGATCCACACAAACATCTAATATGCCTTATGTATTGAATAATAAATGTAAATTATTATAAAATACAATAATGAATTCTTATAAAATCAAAAGTGAAAACCATAGATGAATATTTGATTAGATTGTGACAAGTGTCCTAATTTGATGCAATGAGACAAATTAACCTACAAATATATCAATCTAATAATAAAAAACACTCCTAAGTTTAACTTAAGTGAATAAAGTAATAAGGGATCTAATTTAATTAATAAATTATCAAGTGATGTCCTAATTACTCCAACAATTCCAAGCCTTTTAGGGGAGTTGTAAGGTCACCCCTCTCCCATATGTTCATACATTGCTTCAAAAGGATAGGTAGCATGGAGATATTTGTAAAATTATTGATCATGTCTACATGAAGGATGGAATTACGATAGTCTAGTAGTTGAGTTTCATATTGATGGACATTTAAAGTTATGAGTGATAGTGATTATTTTTTATGTTCTATATTTTCTAATGTTTATGGATTGTTGATAAGTTGATTGTACACATATTAATATAAAACTTGTGTTGGAAAGATATAGAGGGTTGTGAGGCACATCATATATCATTTGGGTCATTTCTAAACTCATATTCCATTATATACCACTAAAATAGTCTTAAAACACCTCTAATATTCCTAAATAAGCCAAAAAAGTGTAAAACATTATATAAAAAGGTAAATTCATGGGAATAACATAATTAAGTGTTATTAATATGAAAGGATATGATGGAAATATGAAAAGGAATTAAGAGGCTATATAAAGAAGGAAAAAGTGAGAGATAAGAGGGTCGAAAGAGTGTGGAGTCATGTGAAATTATTTGAATTAAATATATATCTGAGAATATGGAAGACGATAAGGAAGATTAAAGCAAGAGAAATCAATTATAAGATATCCATAAGCTATGAAAGCATATTAATAGATGATGTTATATGTGTATGAATCCATATAATTTACTATGATTTGGTTTATACTAAAAGAAGTTAAGATCTATTGTGGAGATGACACTTGTCATAAGATGAAGAAATTCCCTCTCTATTTATGCATTTCTCTTGAGGATGGGAAACACATTATTTTTTCGAGGCTTCATTTTTTAATTCAATATGAGATAAGGGATAAGATAATTGGGAAAAAGGATTAAGAGGAGAGGAAAAGCTTAGAGGATTTTTCATCAAAAAGGTTTCATCAAGTGTGTTGGGAAAATATTTTTCAAGTTATGAGTTAATCCCTTGTAGTAGTTTTGCACTTGAAAATAAAATACATATGAGTGTGTAGTAGTATTATTGTTAAACTATGTTATGATTGTTGAAATTTGTAAATTCATGAGAAAGTGATCTTGTTTCCATAATTGGATTATGTTGCATACATTAGTTTTCATCAAAAAGGTTATGAGGAAAAGCTTAGAGGATTTTCATCAAAAAGGTTTCATCAAGTGTGTTGGGAAAATATTTTTCAAGTTATGAGTTAATCCCTTGTAGTAGTGTTACCTATTTTTAGCTACAGCTCAAAACAGGTAGAGCTAAATTGCATTCATCATTGAGAGGTACATAGAGTTTCAAATTTTGCTGCTAAGTATGTGTCATCATGTAAAAAATCATATTACATTTGATTTTCAATTTTATAATGCAATTATTTGTAACAAAAAATTAGAAATTTGCATAACAAATGTTGTTTTATTCATATTGTAAAAACCAAGGTCCCACACAAGCCGTGGGAGTAACTTAATTTTATTATTTCTTAATCAAACAATGAATACAAGCAAGGTTGTAAATTACACAATTGAAGATAATGTAAACATGAAGGAGGGTAATGATTTATCGTTTCCTATAATGATGAATCATTTTTACTCAAAGTCTTCAAGTGGTTGTGTCTCTAGTGCCTCGAGGTTGATGAAACTCCAAGCTCCATGGTTTCCTGAAAGATTGTTAAAAGATGGTGTTAGAGAAAAGATAAATCAAATCCTGAAGATTTTTAATTTCTAGATTTTTTGATTGTGTTAGAGCTTTTTTCATCGACGTTTTGGATCACACTGAGTGATCCATCATCAAGATGCTAGAGAGCACAAGAGATGAGAAATGGTTAGATGTAGACTTAACTTTTGCTTAAAAAGAAGAGAAGTGAGAGGTTGAGGAGAGAGATGGGTACAAAGACCAAGATAAGAGAGTTAAGGTAAGAAAATTGAAAAATTGAAAAAATTAGAGAGGAAGAGAATAAGAGAGAAAAATATAAGAGTGAAATTTTTTTTTGTCAAAAAGGAACAAACAAAAAATAAAAATTGAAAGACATAAAACAATTGAGAGAGGACTACAACCTGGAGCAAATTGAACAAGAGACAAGAGAGAGAAATTGAATAATAGATAAACAAAAGGAATTCTATTATAATATTATAATATTGACATTAATGTGATATTTAATATTGTAAATAATATCTATTTAAACACTAATGAAAAATAAGAAAGAAAATTATATTTGAATTCTATTAAATTCGAAAATGGAAACAAAACGAGAGGAACAATAAAAATGAAATGACCAAAGGAATATAAAAATTGATAAGTAGTAATAAAATATATTATTGAAACATTAATGATATAATTAATATTGTTAATGATAACTATTTAAACACTAACTCAAATTAAGAAAGAATAATCAATTTAAAAAATAATCAAATCAAGAGCACAAAGGGAAAATTAGAAGAAAAGATAAATTTAAGAAAGGAGAAAAAAGGAGAATAAAGAAGGAAAGTAGGCCTCGAGAAGGTGAAGGACAAGGGAGAAGAGCTAAGGCGAAAAAGAAACATGGTGCGAAGAAATAGATATGAAATGAACAAAAGAATAAACGAATTGGTAAGAGAAGAAATATTATAATATTGACATTAATGTTATATTTAATATTGTAAATAATATCTATTTTAAAACTAATGAAAAATAAGAAAGAAAAATATATTTGAAAACTATTAAATTCGAAAATAGAAACAAAATGAGAGGAACAATAAAAATGAAAAGACCAAAGGAATATAAAAATTGATAAGTAGTAATGAAATATATTATTGAAACATTAATGATATAATTAATATTGTTAATGATAACTATTTAAACACTAACTCAAATTAAGAAAGAATATTCAATTTAAAAAATAATCAAATCAAGAGCACAAAGGGAAATTAGAAGAAAAGATAAATTTAAGAAGGGAGAAAATAGGAGAATAAAGAAGGAAAGTAGGCCTCGAGAAGGTGAAGGACAAGGGAGAAGAGCTAAGGCAAGAAAGAAACACGGTGCGAAGAAAGGTCCAGAGACGAAGGAAGGGATTAGTAATGGGGGTCACGGTGGTTTTGTAAGTTTAAAAGAAGAGGGCGCCACGAGAGGCTAAGATTCCAACCTTCATCACGGTTGAGGTTGGTGGGATGGTTGATGATTCCTATGGCTTCCTTCAGTTTCCTCTTATAGAAGTTTTCTTCTTTGAATAAGATTTGAGTACTTTCTAAGCAAATGTGATGTTTTGTGGAAGAGGAGTGCTCAGCCAGGGCAGATTTGAAGACACGTTCGTGCTTAATGTCAGCAACATGTTCTTTAATTTCGGTGTTGAACGAGCGACCCGTTTCACCAATATAAGGAACACCACAAGAGCAGACAACTTTGTAGACCCCTGAGTCATGAAAGTTGTTTCTAGGGTCCTTGAGAGGAGGGATACGATTCTTTAAGGTGACACAAGGTTTGAAAGCACAACGTAGGCCTTTCTTAAGGAGAATTTTGGAGATTTTGTGAGAAATGCCTTCAATAAAGGGTAAAGAGACAAGGGGGAGAGACATGGGTTGGGAGGAATTAGACTCATATTTGGGGAGGAGGATCGGATTGGAGTGTCTAAGAGCTCTCAAATTTTTTTTGTTGGTATACCCGTTTAGTTTGAAGACATAACGAAGGTGGTCTAACCCCTGATCTAAGTGGTCACCATCACAAATTCGGTAAGCTCTCATGGCTAGGGTTTTTAAGATCCCAAATTTTTGGCTGGGGTGGTGATGGGATGAGGAGTGGAGGTATAAGTCTGTGTGGGTCGCTTTGCGGTAAACCTGACGACCAAGGGATCCGTCATACTTTCTAAGGAGCAAAACATCAAGAAAAGGTAATTTGTTATCAAATTCAAGCTCCTTGGAAAAGGTGATGCAAGGTGCTATGTTGTTGAGGTGAGTATGAAATTCCTCTAATTTGTCAATGCCATGAGGCCAATACACATTCGTGTCATCCATGTATCTCTTCCACCACCTTGGCTTAAGGGGGAAGGACCTGAGGGCAACCTGTTCGAAATGCTCCATGTAAAGGTTGGCAATGATAGGAGAGAGGGGGGAGCCCATAGCTACCCCGTCAACTTGCGCATAGATGACATCTCGGAAAGAGAAAAACGTAGATCTTAGGCATAACTCAACCAAGGAAGCAATCTCCGCATTTACTTTGTGTTTGATAATTTCAATGGCGTCAGGGATCGACACCTTGGTGAAGAGGGAGACTACGTCAAAACTTACCAGTGTGTCATTATTTCCAACTTGACATCTTGGATGAATTGGACAAAATGGGTGGAGTCTTTTATGAAGGAATCAGTTTTACCTATGAGAGGGGATATTAATTTGGCAAGAAAAGAGGCTAACTTGTAAGTAGGAGAACCTATGGTGTCTACTATAGGCCTTAAGGGGATGCCATTTTTGTGAATTTTGGGAACCCCATAAATACGAGGGGTTACTTCTTTGCAAGGGATAAGGTGATTCTTGGTATCATCATCAAAGGAGGAGCAAGCAACAACTGTCTTGAATTTTTTCAAGATTTTTGAACAAGGGTTGCGAGAAACCACCTTGTAACTATTGGAGTCAGAGAGAAGGTTAAGCATTTTGGACAAATAGTCTTTTTTATTCAAAATAACTGTGGCATTTCCTTTGTTTGCTCTCGAGATGATAAGATCGTTGTTCTCCAAAATTTTGTTGAAAGCAAGTGCTTTGGTTTTTGAGATGTTGGATCTAGGTGGTTTGGCATGTCTAAGTGCCATGGCACAATCTTGTCTAACTTCTTCAACTACCTCAACAGGGAGATTGTGCACTACATTCTTGATTTCAATGATGAAGTCAATATGAGGAATGGTGCACTATGGATTGTGGAAATCTCATAGCATTAACACAATCAAAAAATCCAGAAATTAAAAATCTTCATGATGCATCTAACCATTTCTCATCTCCTGTGCTCTCTAGCATCTTGATGATGGATCACTTAGTGTGATCCGAAACGTCAATGAAAAAAGCTCTAACACAATCAAAAAATCCAGAAATTAAAAATTTTCAGCACTATGGATTGTGGAAATCTCATAGCATTAATTAACAATAATCTTTTATAATTACATCACATCACTTGCCCTAATGCTGGCGAAACCCTATTTTCCTTTCATTTGCAACATTTTCTCTCCTTGTTGTAGAACAGGAAAAGCATGGCGACAAAGGAGGCGTGTGGGTTGGTATTTGTTCTGCTGCAGGAAAGGGGTGAGACAAAGACCTTGTTGAGCAATGAAGAGGCACTGGAGATACCACAACAGTTTCTTCTTTGGTTTTTTTAATAAATCCATCTCGAGGCATAAGCCTGCAAACTTTATGAATCTATGTTGTTACATTGCTTTCCTGTTTACAGAGGATTATCCTGTATTCAATTCATACTGGAGGCAGAATTTGATCTAGGTTATATAAAAATTTATGACCTATAGGTGTAAAGTGAAACCGTCTCTTAGCGGCTGCATTTTTTTTTCTTTTATTTTATTTCATTTATTATACATAATATGTATGATGGTGAAATCATATTGTTTTTGATTTATTCTGTCACAAAGAAATTGGGAAGCAACATTAATAGTACAAAGGGAGAATAAATAAATGATAGCATACAAATTTAAGGGTACATTTTCATTTCTTTATTTTATTTTATTCTTCTCATAAGTTTTACTTCCTTGTTTACTATGTTTTATTGTGTAAATGTATCTCATACTTTTAATATCCTCTATCCACTTACAGATGTCAACTGTCAATACTCATATTTATTCACAGAGGCTCATATTCGTTGTATGTATACATGAATTTATTTAACAGTAATTAAAACAATAGAGTTATAGATTTCAGATCACACACAAACTCGGTGGGAGTATAGATTTCTGCACAAAATTATTGAATCTTAATTTGGGGTCCCTTTGGCTGGTTGGCATAGCTTCCCCAGCATGGGGTCAGCAGTGGGGTTTGAACCCCTGCCGCTGCTCAGTTGCTATTTATTTTAGTATATATTTATTTTCTTTTCTTTTTTTCTTTTTCTTATATTATAATTTTTATGTTTTTAAATTTATTTATTTTTATATTCTTTAATATATTTTTTTAATATAGAATATATGTTGTATATTTATTATTTATAAAATAAACACACACACACACACACATATATATATATAATGTTTGTAATACATACTTTTAACTCAATAGATACAAAAATCACAATTTTATATGGAAAGAATAAAAGCATAAAAATATGCTTTATTCCTTAAATAAAGAGGATGTATTCATGCATTTAAAAATTTTAGCAGATTTTTCTTTTGAATAAGATTTAAAGGAAAACTTCTAATTGTGATTTTCTTTTCTTTTCTTTTCTCTTTATTGAAAGAGAAGCTTTATTATTAAAAAAATCAAAGTTACTAAAAAAAATTAAAGATTACTAATCATGGATAGCAGCACTGTAACAGATGTGACTTAGAGAGTATAACCAAAATCAGTTGTGATTTTGTTGACCTTTATTCCAACTACCAAAATATAATTCCTTTCTATTTATTTATAATGATAAAGAAATTTATTTCTCTAGTAAAATAAAATAAAATAAACAATAATTTTACCCTTAATTATAATCTAATGGAATTCTCTTCCTTTCAAGAGATACATGTTAAGTAGCACACAATCAACAAATGAAAGCCTCTATTTTTTTCAACAACTCTTTTGGTACAAGTTCATAAAGTAACCCTTTTCTCCATTTTAGCAAGATGCTAAATTCTCAATACTACAATAATACTTCGAAATGAAATGGTCAACATGATAATGAAAAAGACTTGCTCTACCTTAGCCCAACAATTACAAATCCTTTTATTTGAACCTTTCACATTACAACAATTATTTAGATATACAATGATCAAGGCTTGTTTAATCCCATACTTATATTTCTTTATACTTCATAGCAAGATGTAAAATGCATTTTTTTAAACATACAATGCTACCTTAATAGCTATGTCATAAATGATTTACATGCCAATGAGGGAAAACTTGCTCTTTAAATAAACTTTCTTCTTTATAATCTTTCATCTCACAATAAGAAACTTGTCCCCAATATTTTAACAATATATGTGAATACAATGAAATAAACACAAAAGAATGAGGCTTGCTCACCACCCTACCTTAATGGCATCATGAAGCCTCATGGGCTCTAGCCATACCCCCGAGCAAGAATTAAATGACTACCAATGATCTTGGTAGGAATACTAACAAGAAAGTTTATTTATGATTTTTTTTCTTTTTTTGACTACCCATTCACCAAACACTCAAAAATTTTCATACATAAAGATTTGGTCTCTTCCCTAACTTGATTTTGATAACTTCAACCAAAATAACTCAACAACAATTTTCGCACTTAAGCAAATTTGATAACAATGAGAAGGATAACTTATCTCCACAAAATTTGTTCCTTGATCATGTCCTTTGCATGTGAGAACTCCTTGCTTTCCTTCCCATCTCCCTTCCATTTTTTTTTTTTTAATTTTCAATTTTCAAAACAGAATTCTCCAAGAGGAGAAGTGGGTAACATCCATTTCCTCTTTTCCATCCAAGTATATAGGAATTCAACTTGAATTCATTTGAATGAGAGAAAGACACTTGTCACTCTCTCATTCGATCTTTCAACACATATCCCCATAAGTTCTCACACGTGTGAGATTTTTGGGGAGACGGGGAATGTACAATGACACTCTACCCAACATCCCTTACAAGGTGGCTTCACACATGTGAAAGCCCTTGATGCTCTTCCCAAGTTCATTAATGAACTTTGGGGAGTGTGGTGGGAGAGTGACAAGTCACTTCTCCCAACTCCCAAAGACATAAATTCGTCACACTCCTTCAAGTGGAATTTTGAAGGGTCATATCATGCCCTAAGGACAAAGTCACATGTCAAAAGGGTCCCCCTTGCATAGGTATAGGCCCTAGGGGTCTATTTTTGCACTAATATCAATAAAATTGACCAAACAACACCCTAAAATGATCACTTTAAAGGCTAAGTCGAAATTCAAAACCCTAAGTATACTTACACCCTTAATCACTTAACTTAATTTAACAAGGCTCCACAAAATATGTTTACACTAAATTACCAATCATTAAAACCCTAAACATATTTTAAGCTTACACAAAACCCTAACTACCTCCTAAGTCATAGGGTCAAAATTTAAAATTTCAAAAAAAAAATATTAAACTTGGGTCTTGATGGTTCTCCCTTTTACCCTTGACATTACTCTCACATGTATTTTTCCATATACATGTTAGGTTAGAAAGATAATAAATACCTGTTACAACCATCAATAAGATCAAATTCAATAGTTAGTAAATCATAATACACATATATATTCATTTCTTTTCCTCATGAAAATGGAAGCTTTGAGCATGAATGAAATAATAATGAAACCCTAACCCTAACTAAATAATTTATTTTCACTACTAAATTTACTCTTGGACACTCCTTCCTCTAGTTAAATTCATCATGCAATTTGATATCTAATTTATATACTTTTTCCTCAAATTATCCTACCTTAGGTATACTCCTCATTGATTAGAGCTATCCTTTAAATTTACCTTGATGGTGCTTGGCTAGTGATCCTTCTGGAAACTTCTTCCTAAACTTCAAAATCCTCCTTTGTTCCTAACTATTATCATTTTCCAAGTAACATGAAACTTATTAGCAAGATTCAAACCAATGTTAGGTACATAAAATCCTTTAGCTCATATCAATCTAAGTCTATTATTCGTATGATACTTGTTCAAGAATATAAATATTATCTACCCACATTCATTCTTAACAGTTTGCCCATTTTTATTTATTAAATAGAATTTATCAAAATAATCATTTAATCTAGTTCATAAGAAAATAAAAATATTAAACATTTAAGCCATTGGACAACCTCATACAATATTTGGAGGTGTTAATTAAGAGTTTTTTACTATGAATAAGGCACAAATTAGACAGAAATATATACTATGCATAGTATTGAAAGCAGTTAACATGAACAATGAACTTGCAAAAAGAGATCATCTCACATTCATAAAGGTTATCAAGTTTCACAATGACAAGGATACAACAGTTGATAACAACAATAAAATTTTTTGAGAAAGTAGTTCATAACAAATCTCAAAGGTGTTTCATCATTATAAACCCAGAAAGCCATAGGGTTTCATTGTTTATTTCTCCTTTTTGTGTTATGGGTCAAGCTTGAGTGAAGCTTCTCAATCATCAAAATGGAGAGGAGGTGTTGATATTGCAGATTCATAGTGCATTTTAACAAACACAATCCATATAAAATTTATATCTGCAAAATATATGGAGGGGTCAAGTGCCAAAAATCATGAGAATGGGTCAAATGCAAGGAGTGACAGACAGTAGATGTTGTATTTACTTGGAGCAAGTCATCATGTTGTTTTAATCACAAACGAGTGCAAGAATGAGTAACCCTAGTTCATGTTCAAAAAGGAAAATGAATACAGGAAGTGAAAAGGCTAGGGTTCATGAAGGAATGAATTTTTTTTTACAGAGATTGTTCTTGTTTCATAAGAAATCATCCATATTATGATCTTGCACAGTCTTATCATAGCAAAGGTGATAATTACACTATTGGATGTTATTACATAGCATTTTAAGGGGAAAAGATACTCTTTTTAAAAAAAAACCCTCGAGCTCCTAGAATCTACCAAAGTAAATACCGAGAAGACGCCATGGAGGGGTTTCAAGAAAACAAACCCAGAGAAGTAAAATTATAAAAGTTTCCAAGAAGGATTGAGTACAAAGATCAAGATCTTGTTTACATTATTTTTCCAAAGAATGCAAAAATTTAGCCACAACTTGGATATAGAGAACCTTTTCTTTCACTAAGCAGGGTAAACCCTCATATATTAAATGAAAACCTAGATTTCTCATGCAAATGGAGATAAAACCCATGGCCTACAAGGATGAAATGATGAAATCTTTGACATGTATTGAAGCCACGTCCAAGAGAATGAAATATTCAAAGCAAAGGATCATGGATTATACACAAAATAAAGATAAAATACAAACCGCGGCCATAAGAAGAGCAAAAACAATGAGATCTCAAAGGCTTCCATATAAAATCATGTCTTTTGTAAGAAAATGAACATGTAGTTTTATTTTTGCAACAAAGGTAAAGAATCAAGTCCATGAAAGTAACTGGGAAAAAAAACCTGTGACTTTCACCTTTGAAAATTGCAGTTTACAAGCATGATTTGGGGTTTTAAGCCTAGCTCACCTCTTATTCAAGTCAAGTTATCATGAAGTTTTCGACTTCAGAGCTCCAATTTGCTCCCTTAAACTTTAGTGAAGCAAAGACCTAACATGGTGGTGCAACTCCAGCTGAAAGTAAAATGCATGGTGAATAATGAATATGATTAGGGTTCGAGTTTAATCATTCCATGCCCTAATTTGACTTGATAAGTCATTTTTTACTATGTTTTACCAAAAAACAAACAAAATCATTTCACTTCCCATAGTATTGACTTGCTAAGTCATCAACCTAATCATGCAAAAGGAGGGCCCATGAGTTCATGATGATGCTCGGCAGATATAAGGAGTTATTTATATTATTTTTTCAAAAAACTATTCATTTTCCTTTCACATTATCATTATTATGTTATTAAACATTATTAAAAAAATTCTATTGATTATTTTAAATATTGTTGAAATAAACTATTTTTGGATTGCCAAGTGAATTAAGAGATGGAGTTCCAGTCATCATGGGCGAGTTGATAAAAATGAGGCAATTTTTGCATGTTTTGGCCCAATTTTTTAGGGATTTCTAGTTCAGTTCGAGTGACCCATGTGTCAATCACGAGTTGACCTTGACTTTGAGCTCGAGTTCACTCATTTTTGCATGAGTTTGAGCTCTTCTTTTGGAGATATTTATTTCTGCTCGGGATTTTCCTTGGAGTTATCATTTTTACACTAAAATTGACTTTCAGTTTCACCTTCATTCCTTGGAGAGGATTTTTGTATAAAGTGATATGACTTAGTCATTTTTCACTGGTTCTTTTTTTCTACCTTTGCCTTCAGCAAGGAGACTTCATGTAACTTAGCTTTTCAGAATTTAATAAATTTCAGTAGGTTTTACAGGTTATGTTAGAGTATAATTTGCAAAGTTTTTCCTTCTATTGTCATTGCAAGTTAGATATTAGCATTCTTAGATTCAGGTGTTTTGTTTTATGAATGTTTTGGATGAAAATTTAATGCGTTTTATATCAAAACCTTTAAATTTCTGTCACATTCATGAATGCATGTACACAAAAAAATGATATTAGTTGCAGGTCATAAATTGTGCTTATAATATATTCATATCTTTAAGTTGTGAAAGTAAAATTTTCCTTCATAAAGAATGAATTATCAAGCCTTTATGTGAATCATTGATGCAATTAAATTGTTCAATATGAGTTGTGAAAATAGGCTCACAAGGAATCAGTTGTGAATTAATATATTTTCTTTAAATCAAATAGGTGTATCACCATAGTTTAGTTTTTTCCATTTTTGCATCAATTTCAATCTTTTCCCTTTTCCAAGAAAATTTTTAAGTCCATAATTAGAGAATCATATAGGAACCAACCTAGAATCTAGAGGTTTATCTTTGCCATACGAATACCCACATCTTGAAGATAGTTCCCATGTTTCAATAGATTGTTGAATTTAGCCATTCAAACATTCAGGTGCAATCTATTTGATAATAGTTTTTGGACCACCTGGTGGGACTCTGAAGCACGCTTTAGAGAAAGAATTCAAGAGTTCAAGCTGTTGTTCTGGTATATAAAGCAATGATTTTTACCTTTCAGAGGTTATAATTTATACCTGACAACTGCGAGCACAATCCACTGGTTTCAGCAGACGAAGTGCTAATATGTTCACATTTGCAAAAGAAGTTTGATTCACTTTGATTTTAAAGAAGATTTGCAAGTTTCAAATGCTTTAACATGACAATTTTTTTATGAAAATAGCATGTTTTCACCTCCGTTTTATGAAAATCTTGCCTGCCTACATCCTTATCAGCCATATCAGGCTAGTCATGTTGTTGGTTTTATCCCAAATGGCCATGCAACAACTGCATATTTGCATGCTCAACATGATTACCTCCTGCCCACCCCTGCTCAACCTTCATATCAACATTTATATGTCCAAAATCATCTCCAAGAGGTTGATGATATGAATAATAGCATGAATGACACTAAGGACATATTATTAGACATCACAAAGAAAATGGAAGAGTTCAGGAAGCAACAAGAGCTTGATTCGCAACAACAAGAGTTAGACTATCAGGCCTACCTTCATGAGCAAGAGTTGGAGACTCAAAGGATACAATTTGAAGAAAGGCTCAAGAGGGAGTTAGCTACAAACAAGGAGCAGATGAGGCTTTCGCTTGCTCAAACACATAGGCATCAAGTTCAAGTAGCTCCTATCATTCCGGATCAGCCTATTCAAGAGTAGGTTCGTAATTACAAATTCCCAAGTTTTAAGCAAAATGAATCTCTTAACTCTACAAATCAGCCTTCTTAGCTTAAGATTCCAAGTTTCACAAGATTGATTTTAAATCCTTTGCAAGTTGAGGGAAGTAATCAGGTACAACCCCAACCCCTTGAGCAAATTTTTCCCTTGCAAGAAATCCAAGAAGCTCCCCAAGTTTCCCCGCCTAATGAATCCAAAGATGACCCATTGATCAGGATACCTTACTTCTCATGGAAAAGATTAGAAATGTAAATCCATTGCGTTTAGCTTTGGAGGTTTACTGATTAGAGAAGAAAAAGGTTAAACGAGAGCAAGGGGGTGTAGATTCTAAACCAATCAAAATTCCAAGTTTTAGGAGTGATCCTTCAATACAACAGCCAATTCATAGCCAGGAGCAGTCCATTATATATCCTACTTCAGCAGCTGAAGGATCTTGCAGTCCTTTTTGTACCACAAAATAAAAAAAAATCAAATGAAGAATAAGAGGTTGCTACTGTTTGTACCGCATCCCCAGCTAATTTTTTGTATAATGCATGTGAAGAGGATGTTGGATCAGGATTTCCATTAGGTCCCTTGCATTTTGATTCATTCAAAAAAAATTCTAATGCTTTTTATAAGATGAATGAGAGTAGAGTACATGGTTTACAAGGTAAAAATCTTGAATTACAAAGACAGGATGCCCAAGTTTCATTGGAGAAGGTACCAAATGAGGAGGAAGAAGTGGTTTCTTTGTTTGATCAGCTACCTAGATTCATTGACAATGAGGAAGAAAGCATACGAATACCCAACTTACCAGCTGATTTGGAACAGCCAGAGGATATTGATGACTTGTTTGATGAACTTCCTCAATTTGTTGGTGAAAATGAGGATATCACATGCATGATAGCATCTATGCCTGATATGGAGAAACTAAATGATAAAACTCATCTGGTTTCAATGCAAAGTTATGAGATAGATGAGAACATGTTTTCAGGTATCATAGAGGTTTTTTGTTCTAACATAGATGATAAGCTAGTATCATATGAAAGAGAAGCATGTGATCAGCCCATTCAAGTCAGGGAGGCTATTGAAAAAGTTGTAGAAGATAATGCTTTTCAGCCTATGGAAGAGTTTAATATGAACTTATTTGATGAGCTTCCCCATTTTGTAGAAGAGGAGTTTTGTTCTGTCATGGACGAAGAACATAAGGAACAATAGTTTGAGGACTTGTTTTCAGTAATCCAATAGGTATATCAACTCCTCAGTCAAGAAGATCCAACCATCAAAAACAATAATGGTTTCTTTTCAAAAACTATTATAGATGATGAAAAGAAACAAGACTCCCTTTTCATTAAAGAGTTGAAAGAAAGAACAACTGATCCTCCTATAAACAATAATAGACAAATCTTTCAAGAAGATCAGGTTGTATCAGCCAATGAACAACCTGCATGTCACTTCCAATCAACATTTTTTTAAGGAAAAGATGAAGTCTTCAAAGATCAAAAAAAGGACAGCTTAACTTCATTTCAAGCATTTGAAAATTGTGAACAATGGGCTGAGGAAATAGAGCATAAACAAGGGGCTGAAAGTTACAATTTGAGTGCCCTGATAAGGGGATGTCCTATCAGACACCTGGCACACTTGGCGGGTAATCAACAAGAGTTACCATTTGAATTACCTACTTGGGAGCATGAGATTGAGCATCAAAAGTCATCAATGTAGGTTTCTTACCATATTCAAAACACTTGTGTGCATTCTTGTCTAAAGTAGAAGGGGAGGTGGTTTTCATGATTAAAGAGGTTTTTAATTTGTGCACTCAGCATTTATTTTTCCTCCATCACTATTGGAAAATTTGCGAACATGAAGTAGATTCTTTGTTGTTACGGAAGGGCAGCTATTTCTCACAACTAGTGAATGGTCATGTTTGAGCACTAACATTGTTGGTTAGTGTAGGGTATTGTAGATTTTCTGCTTTCAGTAAGTGTGCCATGGCACATTTCATTTCAAGTACTGTTTGCTTTCAATAAAGTGTAGTTGGTGCACGTGGTTTTCAAACTTTGTCTTAAACAAATTTTCAATAGTTTCTTTCAGTTTGGGTTGGTTTGCAGCTAAGTTATAGTTTTTCTGAGTCAAAGCAGAGCAAGAATGTACTCCATGCCCAATGGATAAGCTACATAACTAGTCTATGGTGTTTAGCAAGCAAACACTTCACAGAGGCCGCCAAATTGTTACCTATTTTTAGCTACAGCTCAAAACAAGTAGAGTTGAATTGCATTCATCATTGAGAGGTACATAGAGTTTCAAATTTTGTTGCTAAGTATGTGTCATCATGTAAAAAATTAGATTACATTTGATTTTCAATTGTATTATGCAAGTATTTGTAACATAAAATTAGACATTTGCATAACAAATGTTGTTTTATTCATATTGTAAAAACCAAGGTCTTGTGAATAATTATTCACGCACCGCTCTCTTCCTTTGTGGTTTTTCTTTGTTTGCGGCTTGGATTTTGAATAATGCTCATAGATTTTTGGTTTCTAACACATTTCATCATATCATAGCTTTCCTTCAGGATGCTTCCTTTTCTTTTTTTCGGGCTCTGACTATGTGACACGTCACCTCAGTTCGCTTTCCGTTCGACTGGGACCCACATCACAACTTCTTCTACCGGGAGCTTTCCACGTGGCATTAGTTCAAGCACCAGTTCTTTTTGTTCGATGGTTGTTGCAATGGCTTTCATTTTTCCACCACGTGTCATTTCCTTTTTACTGTTGCGTGGCCGGTATCTCCTCGAAATGTTCCTGCTGGCGTGTTGTTTTTCCATCCTTTCTATTGGTGCTGACGTTGGAGAATCTTTTTGTTAATGCTTGCGCTGGGGAATCTTTATTGTTGATGGCTTCGCTGGAGCATCTTTTCCATTGGATCCTCCAAGTGTTGGGCTAGCTAATTTAAGCAGCCATTTCTTCATTTGTTGTTGTTGTTAGATGAGTGAAAAAACTTTCCTGAGCATTAGGAATTAGCCTCTGTAATGTTTTATTGTTAAAGCTAGATTTACAGACTGTGCCATTAATCTCGGCCTCTCTGTTTTCAAGTATTTGATAGAGCATTAGACTATGCTAGCAATTTTTGAGATATGTGGACATCTATTTCAAGCTTTTGTAATCTTTATATATAGCTTAGCATAATACAAATCATGTTGCTGCTCTTTTGTGTTATTCTCATGTTGTAAGGGTTATATTATGAAAAAAAATTGATGTTCTTATGTTTGTGGTGTTGGGATTCGTTCATTTGATATACACTTATAATTGTTCGAGCCTTTGTTCCTACAATGTGCTTGTTTATTTCATCACTGATTTGGCGCATCGCCTTAGTGTAGATTTGTTTTTTTTATATGTTAATTTCTTGTTCCCTTTTCTCCCCCCATTGAAAAGACGAAGAGCCATCTTTGATAAAATCCTAGAGGTCACTTAGCTACGCAAACAAGTCCCCCTAATAGCTAAGTTTCCCATAAGACTGCTGCCTGCAATTTTTTGCGTCAACAGTTCTTTTTCTAGCACGCCCAGTGGCACAACTCAAATGTTCACAATCTAATAGAGTGTATGAGCCATAGGCCCATCACTAGGTCTCAAACTGCAAGAACCCTTGGTCTGCTCGTACCACCACTAGTTTCGATCAAGGAAAGAAGTCAACTAGCTAACACATCACCCCCGATTCCACCTCTACCTTCTCCTCTGCCCCTTGCGCAGATGGCATCTAGAAATTTTGTAGCCTAGGATGTTGGTAGCCCTTTGATAGCTCCTGTACCACCTGTAGTGTGGGCTCCAATCCCAAATTCTACTTTAAAGGTTGTCCCAAAGTTCAATGGGAACGATTCAAAAACTCCAACAGAGCACTTGTAGGATGTGGCTGATGTATGTCTGGTTCATGGCATTACTAACCAGAATGTGGCTTTGTGGTTGCTCATAGCCTCTTTCAGAGGCAAGGCTTTGGAATTGTATCATACTCTTTCAACTAATTCAATTGGAAATTGGGATCATCTTGGAAATCCTTTCTACAAGCGCTTCTCAAATAATGGTGACATATCTTTGTTATATCACCAGCTGGCTACTATAAAGAGTGCTCCTCACGAAGCCTTGGCTGATTTCAATGCTCATTTTCATTCAACTTGGCAGAGGGTCCCTATCGGCAGTCGGCCACCTCCAGATTTGGCGTTCATGTTCTACCTAAAGTCTATAAATGTTGATATCTCTGTGATGCTGTAATCTCTCGGTGGAAATACTTTACCTGATGCATACAACCTCATTGTCACTGTAGAGAACAATCTTATTGTCGTGACTTATCATGCTAGTGTTCCCAGAATTGACCATAATAGAACCAGAGGTAGCTTTGACCAGCATTATCGTACCCCCCAGTCTATGTATGTGTACCCGTAAATGATGCTAAACATCTCTCCAGTGCCTAATCCCCTAGAGGCTGAGATGAGTAACATGAAGGAGCGGTTGCGAACAATGAAAAATGAGTTAACTAGTATGAAGCGGCAACAATATACCTACCAGAAGCCTGCTTACTAGAAGTACCAAGGAGGGAAGCCTCCTTTCCAGCAGAATCAATGGAAAGATAGATCTCACAGTAATACCCAAGCTCAACAAAGCAGTCAAACCGTGCCCGTGACCATGTCGATGCAGACTGTCTATCCTAGTTCGAGTAAAGAGCTGGTAGTGGGACAAAATAATCTTTCTGAGGAGATTAATCCTTGGTGCTTCCCTTGCAATGATGCACACATGCCTCAAAATTTCTCGTGAGGGAATTTACAATAGAAGATAGCAAAGCAACATAGCCAAGGCATCATGCCCAATTCCAGAGGCCATGCATATGCCTCTTAGCAAATGGAGCACGCAGTTCTCATGGTTCAAATGCAAGGAATGTCTATAGAGCAAGAGCTATAGATAGCTCTAGACCAAGCACTCTTCTCTTGGATGGAGGAATAGGAGTCAACATTCTCGAATGACATTTTGATGACCCAGGCGCCGCAAGTACAGTCAGATTACAACACCCATTCCAAGAAAAGGCTCACTAGAGAATTCACATCCTTGCAAACTAAAGGGGGGCCTAATCTAACACCTAGTCCATCGACAACTGTGTCACCAGTTCTACATCATTCTGGAGCCTCTATTCAAGGTCCCAAGAACCCACTTCCTTCAAAGGCGAAAGCTCCCGTGACCACCTCGACCATCACCAAAATAGCCAGATGTATCAACTACGAAGCAAAAGGAGCCAATTACCACAGCTCATCAGTCATGCATGCCATTCAACATGGTAGAGCAACTAAAGAAATCTTCCACTAGTGTTTCTTTGTGTGATATCCTGGCCATCCTTGAGCAAAAACAACTATTACAGAAGGAATTATTAGGAGAAGAAGGCATAAAAATGTTGAATCATCTCCCAAAGGATAAGACAACCAATCCAACCCTAGACAAGGTTTTGGAAAATCAATCAGTAGGAAATTAGGTTGGAGAAGAGGGTAATCCTAAACCTGAGCCTTTCTATCTAACACTTATCATTGGTAAAAATCTACTGCATAACTGTCTGGTTGACTCTGTTGCTAGCACCACCGTGATGCCCAAGTAAGTAGCTAAAGCCCTAGGACTTGAATACGAGCCTCTTAAGAAGGGAGTCATGCAACTCGATAGAAACAAGGTTGAAACTATTGGAGTAATCAAAGGATTGCCTATGAAATTGTTTTCTTTCCCTAGCATTACAGTGAATCAAGACACTATGCTCATTGATGTCCCCCCTATATTCAGAATATGCCTGTCCTGAGAATTTATTGCAAATGTTGGAGGTTACCTCTCTTTGGACTGGTCGCACTTGATCCTGAGAACCAAACATGGAGCTAAGATGAAAATCGAGGTGGAACATTTGCATTCCAATCATGTGGCTGATGAAGCCATGATCAATTTTGAGGCAGCACATACCTCCATTACCTCAGAAGAGATGCTCAATGTCAAACTTCTTGAGGATGAAGAGGAAAGTAGTTCCCGGACTGAGAAGGAGGAAGCTCTCTTGAATGAATTTATAGATTTAGACCCTTTTGGAAACTATCATGCAATCGGGCTAGGAACGTATGTCATACATGAGGAGGATCAGATTATGCCTAGAGTGACTAAAGAATTTGGGGGTGAAAAAACCTCAGAATTATGGACCTTGCACTTTGACGAAGCAAGATGCAGAGTAGGAGCTGGCACTGGGATATGTTTGGTCTCTCCATTTGAGGAAAAAACCTTGAGGTCATACTGTTTCTAGTTCACATGCTCAAATAATGAAGTGAAGTATGAGGTCTGTGTCCATGGCTTGAGTTTAGCAAAATGAATAGGTGCCAAGCAGATACAAATGTTCGGGGATTCAGAGTTGGTGGTTAACCAAATCCGAGGAATATTAGCTGCCAAGAATTCTCGTATGTGATCATACCGACATAGATTATGGGACCTGATTGAAGGCTTCAAGGAATTCAACATCTAGGCCATACCTAGAGAGAAGAACTCCAAATCAGACCAAATGGCAGCTGTCAGATCTCAGTTTGAGCAAGCCTCTAAGTTGATTGATAACAAACATTCAATCTGAGTGATCATGCAGCCTGTTATCCCAAATAATGAGCAAAACTGGCAAGTGTTTGATAGTGATGCTCATATCGCATCATTTCTCCAGTTGTCCAGATAATTTGCTGACCAATTACAACCAAAGATCATTGAGACCTATGAAGGTCAAGTGGTCCAGCTTAAATCAAACAAGCTTCTCAGAGGTTTGGTTAGTATTGAGAATCTTTTCGAGTCCGATGACGTGAGAAATGACAAAAGAAAGTTTGTAGTTGATAAAGGGGATTATGCTAATTTGCACAGTGGAGAACATAAAGAGCTTAAGGTCAAAAAAGGAGTCTCATAGAGAGACAAACAAAGGATGAAATATTTTTGTGAGAAGTATCCAGGTGTGGTAGCATGGTTGTATGATGATCTTAAGGGATATGATCATGGGATTATCCAGCATACCATCGAGCTATTGGAGGGAGAAAAGCCTGTGCGTCAAAAGCAGAGGCCATTGAATCAAAAGATTGAGTCAATAATGGATCAAGAGCTAAAGAAGTTAATCAAGTCCCGGATAGTGTTGTTGATCAAGCACAACACTTGGGTGTCTAACCTGGTGCCAGTCTAGAAGAAGAATGGTGATATATAACTATGCGTTGACTTCTGAGACCTAAATAGAGCGTCTCTTAAGGACCACTATCCTCTGCCTTCCATGGAGGTAATTCTGCAAATAGTCACTGGTTCTAAGATGTTTTCAATGCTAGATGGTTTTTTGGCTATAACCATATTCGAGTTAAAGAAGAGGACCAACACAAAACAACATTTACCACCAAGTGGGGAACATATGCTTATGCTAAAATGCCCTTCAGACTTTCAAATGCGGGAGCCACTTTCCAAAGAGCTATGGACTTTACCTTCAGGGATCTGATTAATAAGATCATTGTTATTTATCTAGATGACCTGACGGTTTTCTCAAAATCTATTGAAGATCATTTTGATCATCTCGAGCTTGTCTTCCAGAAGTGCCAAGAATTCGGGATTTATTTGAACCTGAAGAAATGTGTGTTCAGGATCCCACAGGGGAAATTGTTTGGTTATGTCATCTCAAAGGAAGGTATTGCAATCGAACCGAAAAGGGTTAAAGCAATCAAGGAACTCCCTTTACCTATCAACAAAAAAGTTCAATCTTTTTTGGGTAGAATTAACTTCATTAGTTGGTTTATATTGGACTTCACAGGAATTTTTCAACCCATCACTTTGATGTTAAAGAAAGACTGGGCTTTCAAATGGACACCAAAAGCCAGACACGCTTTCAAGCAAATTAAATAAGTCATCTCTTTTGCTCCTGTGTTGGTTAACCCAGATTTGTTGAAAGATTTCCTCATGTATGTCTTCGATGGTAGCACAAGCATCGCTACCATTCTAATGCAAAAAGACAATGAAGATAAAAGGGAATGGCCCATCGCCTTCTATTTGCGCACTCTTAAGGATTATGAGGTAAAGTAAAATTTTGTAGAGAAGCAAACCTTTGCTATTGTGAAAGGGTTGAAGAAGTTCTAACACCTCATATCTTGCAATAAGATGATTGTTTATGTGCCGCACCTGAGTGTGCGTGAATATATTATGGAGGGTGAGATCACTAAGAAGCAAGCAAACTAGATAACCAAGATCCTAGAATATGACATTGAAATCAAGCCAGTCAAAACTGTCAAAGGGAAAGGACTATGTGAATATCTGGTGGAAACAATGAAGCAATGACCGAGGTTGAAGTCCTGGAACCTATGCTGCTAAATGAGGAAAGTTTTAGAGACGACTTGCTAGATGACAAAATTAATTTCATGCAAACGAGAAGGTACCCAGCCGACCTCCCCTCTTTTAAAAGACCTTTTTATTGATTGTAGAGTAATGGCTATGTACTCTTGGAGGGAGTTCTTTTCAAGAGGAATTTTGATGGCATTTTGCTAAGGTGTGTGACACAAGAACAAGCAAGAAAGATACTGGAGTAGTATCATAGTGGCTTGGCCAAAGGAATTTTTTTAGCAAAAACTATTGCAATCAAGATCATGCACGTTAGCTATTTATGGCCGACATTATTCAAGGACTCATATTCATTGGTAAGATCTTGCAACAAGTGCCGGTTTTTTGTTGGAAAAAGCAAAAGTGCCGCCATGCCACTCCAGCCAATTGTGGTGGAAGAACCATTTGCTCAATGGGGTCTAGAATTCATTAGCATGATCAACCCGGTTTCATCTGCTGGCCATAAATGGATCTTGACAGCAACATACTACTTCACCAGGTGGACTAAAGTTGTACCTTTGAAGAATGCAACTGAGGCAAAAATTGTAAACTTCCTAGAAGAATTGGTAGCCAGGTTTGGCCCACCAAAAATAATTATATCAGACAATGCCAAAGCCTTTATCGGCTGCAATATTAGTCAATTTTCACTAAAATATGGGGTCTTCCTAAAGACATCTTCCAACTACTATCCACAGGGGAATGGTCTTATCGAATCTACAAAAAAGAATCTTATCCGACTGATCAAGAGGATAGCTTCCAAACACCAAAGGGAGTGGCATCGACACCTCCATACAACTCTATAGGTAGATCGCATCATGCCTAAGAAAATACTAAAAACATCTCCTTACGAGATAGTTTATGGGAAGGAGGCACTGCTACCCATTTCCATGGAGATCCCTACAATCCAATTGCTCAAGTCCCTTGAAATTAAGCAAAACAAAGCAATGGAGGTGCGGCTAGCGGAATTATTGGAGGTTTAGGAGAAACAAGAGCATGCTCTCGAGGCAATGACTAATCGCCAGCAGGTGGTAAAGAAATGGTTTGACAAGAAAACGTTTGACCAAGGTTTATAATGTGGAGACTTGGTGCTAAAATTTAATGAGCATGGAGCGAAACTTGGTCAACATGGCAAGTTTGACAGTCTCTAGGAAGGACCATTCAAGATCACTCAGTGCAAGCAACACAATTCATTTGAATTGGAAACAATGGAAGGTGAAGCTCTGGGTATTCCAGTGAATGGAATACACCTCAAAAAATTCAACCAATTCAGCTTTTGTTGTGGGTATGTAAATCTGTATATATTTTCCCTACTTTGTTAGTTTTGGGCCATTCTTAGTGCTTTATTAGAAAAACAACAACCACATTGACACATGAAATGACATAAAATGAAGAAAAGAGCTAGGTTATAGAAAATATATGTATTATATTGATTATATGATGCAGGAGCATCCAGTGGTGTAAGGGCAATCTTGCATCACCCAAAAATAGTTAAATTTCAAGTTTCTCGATTTTTAGATGTTTTTACATTTTTGGATACCCTTTTTGTCATAATGAGATTCCCAATTTATGGTTTTTATTTTCTATTTCTAGGTTGAAAGATATTGTAGTTTTAGTTTCCCAGATTTGCACTTGAAAATCTTCCGAGTTAGATTTGAGGCACTTAGAGTTTCCGGAACGGCCCCAAAACTTGCTGAAATCAGCATAGCAAATTTTACACACGTTATTGACTTTGAGACCTTTCCAACGGTTCAAATGGTTCGCGAATCGGAGTCCTAGATCAAAATTTATGGCCTCGGGAAGTTGACACACTTTCTAGAAGATACAATAGCAAATGTTCTTTTGAAATTTGAACTTCAAGTTGTAATTTTTCGGCGCCAAACTGCCTAAACTCAAATTTGAATGTTGTTTTGGCTCCAAACTAAAGAGGAGCTCTATTTATGGGCAGGTTTCTAATTTTTGGGTAGCTTTTTGGGGACAAGCTCGCATATTGCGAAAGGGTGATTCTGTAGCTTTCTGTAACTTGCATGTGTTGTAGAACTTGGGGATTTGGGATCCTCTACATGTAAGAAGCTCCATTTTCTAAATAATAAAATTATTCTCTTTTTTTTGGGTTATTTTCTATGTCTCGGGCTGCGCCCTCATCATTATATGGACATTTACATATGTTTGTTTATTGATTTAACGAGGCTTGTAGCCGTATGTCCAAAATACATATATTATTGCCGGTAGGTGTTGTAGAAAGTGTTTCATATACAAAAAGAGAAAAAGGAGTCTTCACGGCATTTCTTTAGGAATTTGAAGGACTAGCGGTAGCAGCAGGTGGCACATGATGAGGGAACATCATTCTTTCAAAAAAATTGTACCACTGCACCTGGTTGAAGGGCTCAATGTTGTGCATCCTCATCAGAAAGTGGCAAGCGACAGGGACCTTATGGCGGTGTTCCTCATGGGTTTCAAGCTCAAAGTCACGCAAAAAGGGCTTTTGTTGGCACAGGTCCTTCCTCAGCAAGCAGGCGCAAGTTGCAAGTAGATGGAATCCCGCAACTAGTATCAGGAGCTGCTACGACAACCTCCAACCCTTCTAGATAGCGTTTGGGGAATACCTGCTTGGTTAGCCTCAGAACCTTCCTCTTGGAGACACCAATGTCTAGCAAGAAAGCTACAAAGTGATGTAATGTTGGTGTTTACCCTATATTGGTCCTCATACTCCGCATAGTCTTTCCCCAGAACCCACTTAATAGCTTTCACATACAAAATACTTTTCATGCCAGTCACGCGTTTTAAACGCCTACACCTAATTTTTCCAAAAAAGGTAGATTGAGTCTTTTTACATGTAAGCCTAATGGGAGTCTCCATAACTACTGCTACTTTTGCTAAGTAGTGAAGCTACTTACTTTGTCCTACGGCTAATTGCTAAGAAATGCTAAGTGAAAATGTGGATTGCCAAATGCCAAAGGGTCCTTTTTATAGATGGGGAGAGGCTTCCTTAATTGAGCAAGGTATGATTATGTTAGTGGCAAATGAAAGGAAAGGGCCCTGACATGCTGTGTTGTGGCATGTGAAATAAAGGAAAATAATCAAATGCAATTTCAAGTTGTTCAAATTAAGCCTTTTAAAGGTAGCGAATGAGACAACTGTCATCATAAATAATGTTTTCACCCTGTTTAAATCAAAGCAAATCTCTTGGGGTGAATTCATCGATTGATGTGCCCTGTTGCAATCGAGTAATCATTAAATGCAAAAAGCTCACGAAAAGATATAGCGCTACTGTTTTGGTTGCTTTTCCAAGAAAATAGGAGCCGACATATGTAAGGTCATATCTCTTTATGCGTGAAATCCTTTGGCAGGTTGGCAGCATATTCGCATGCATGAAAGGGTTAGTGGTGCATGGCATAATCAATGTGAAGGATAGCGTGCACCCTTGCTAATCCGATATTTTTGAAAATAAAAAAGGCAGATTAGGGCATCATACCAAGGCATTAATTGTGTGAGGTTGGAAAAGCATGTAACCACCTTAGTCATTTGCAGAGACAGAGAAGGAATTTTGAAAAACTAAGTAGCAGACTCTTTCAAAATACAGGAAAAAATGGCTGAGATTGCAGAAAGCTCAACCCAAGTCATCGTCGCTGGCAGCATTGAAGAAAGAAGAATGCAGACACCTTGTGTGAACATTTATGATCAGATTTCTTATGCAACCTCGGGCATTCCGGCTAAGCCTTTGTGGCCTCACACTCAGCCAACAGACCAAAAATTGTTAAACATAATTTCTCCCAGGAACCAAGTTTTAGTTGCAGAGGATTGGGATAATGCTCAGGATCCAGAGATATCCCAGAATCCTAAGAGTCTAAGAGAAGCCACATGTAAAAAAATGAAGAATCTCACTGATCCTTTTTATAAGAAGTTATGGAATTGTGGTCTTCCTCAATATATGGTTCCGTTGGTACACCATTGTCCATAAATCGTGGTTGCCTATGCAAAAAAAATTGATGCTGAGTCAGGAGTTGTGAACGATTATGATTTCAAAGTGGTGATCAATCATCAGGCTCTCCAGGACATGTTGTGTGTCCCTCTTAATGGTCTCAAGGGTGTTGAATATTTCAATATTGTCAGATTGTAGAGGGCCTAGAGAGGGTTTAGAATGGCGCAACAGTTTTTCAAATGCCGAGACTAATAAGCCAACAGATTACTCAGTTCCGCCTAGCTTTCCTCTTAAGCTAGCTACTTTCAAAGTAGGTGCGACTTCTATTTTCCCCATGTTGGCATTGATATGTGGGTTAGATATGGACAAGGAAGTCTCAAATTTCCAAATGAGTGTAGGCTTCATGATAAAATGGAATAAAGTGCCTCCATTGATGGACTTTGCAAAATCCATTGTAGAAGGAATGTGCCAATAGTTGAAGGATTTCGAGCCAAGCTCCAAGTTTAGGTATCCATCTTTCTTGGCCTATATGATTTTATTTCAGAACCCTAATTATTACCAACAGTTTATGCCCCTAGTAGTATTTAATGAGAATGATGCTAGAAAACCAGTTTTGACCTGGACTCTGGTCCTTTCAAAAACCTTTGATTATTGTGCATTTTCAAATACATTCCTAGCTCCAACTTTGAGATATTTGGATCAAACGGGAGGTCAAGGGTCCTGGTGCCACCTTGTAATTGGTTTTTTAGTTCAGAATTTACAATGCTATGTATGTATGGTTTCGTTTGGGAACCTTTCTCACTCCCGCGTTTTGTTTCTGATAGGGTGCTAGTCTTGGAAGTCCTTAAGCAGCTGTGTAACATTGAAAATGATTATCAGGGGGGTAAGCATCTGACTTCCTACCTGGTGCTGCCAGTTTCATTTGGTTCTATAACCTTGGTTAAGAAAAAGAGTTCAAAGGTTAATAGTTTTGAAGTATTGTTTTCCAAATTGGGCCACCTCAAACTGATGCTTATCAGTGATACATGGTGATATAATCTAGTGGGTAATTTAGTGGAGGTAGGAATTAAAATCCCTCATCAGCCTCGACCATTTTGGGATCCTCAGAGGAATGCAAATGAAGGAGATGATAAATTATACATCGGCCTCAAGCACATACCTTCTAGCACGGGCCGACCTCCTTGGCTAAATTTCTACCATATATTGGCTAAGCCTAGCCCTAATCATGTAATAAATCAGTTCCTTTACAGCTAATTGGAAAGGCTTGGATGGAAACCTGAGAAGATTAAAGCTTTCTGGATCTACAAGCAGGAGATTAAAACAACTAATGGGCTCTATCAAGAGGTGGGCTTGGATGACCAATTTGATGAAGTCTGGAACCATGAGCACTCAAACAATGATGATTCTCCAAATCCTTCAGATTCTGAGAGGTATTGTGAAGCAAAAATCACTACCCCAGGGCATGAAGAAGAAGTAGCCCAAAAGGATTTGATAATTGAAGAAGGCCCTATGTAGGAAAAGGCCATTAGTGGACAACAGTTGCTACGTGGGGAATCCTCAAATACACAACTGTCAGAGCCAACTAGCTCCTCAAGATTGAGCAAGAAAATATCAGGCTCTACTAAGCACCACAGAAGGGTTATTTTGGACCTAGATGATTCCCCACCAGAGAAGCGACCCCAGATAAAGGAGGTGGGAAAAGGAGAAGAAGAACAATGTGAGGAGGTAGTTGCGTCTACCACCAATCTTCAAGGAATTTAGGTACATCTCTCCCCTTCTTCACTCTCTCCTATGTCTCTAGTTTCCTCCATGCCTACTTTTGTGATGCCGCTTGTGTCAAATGTTCCTTTCATGGGTCATCCGGGATAGGTCAATATTGGTTCCCCTAATGGTCCCCATTCACCCCCTCCTGTGTTTGTTACCCCTGAGGTGCAAGTAACGATAATGCATCCTAGCCCAATGAGTCAACAATTTGTGTCTCTAATGCCTGAACATCAAATAGCTACTTCTCCAACCTTTTTCTCTACCATGTTTTCATCATCCCAAAGTAGTCAATTTATCCTGCCTTTTTCCCTAGTGACTGTTACAAGACCCACCAAGTCTGCCGATACGCTTAGCACATTGTCATTCCCACTAGCAGTTCCCTGGGAGTTTCCTTTTGCTGGTGGATTGGGTATCCCACCCAAGGAGCATTTCTCGCAGGTGGATGTTACTAAAAGTGCTCGAGCTAGCCAAATACAAAAAAGAAGGGAAAAGAATGCAAACAAACCTGCAGAGCCCCATATGCAGACTGTGTTCAACAAAAATCAAAATTCATTAATGTTCGTGAATTTGACACCCAACATCATCAGGTCGTTCAGAGAAATGCAACCAACTAATTATTCTGTCAATGTCATGCAACTTGACTTGCAACAAGGTCGTCCGCAGGACAAGGTGGAATTGATGGAGGAAACATAGAGAGTGGTGACGACTGATTTCCTTAGGCTCAAATGCCAGATGAAAAAGAAAGACGAGGATATAAGTGACCTAAAGGGGAAGGTGAGTCTTTGGTCCAATAAGTATAAAGCTCGAGAAATTGAACTCAATCGGCTCTGGGATGAGAATACTACCTTTGAAGGCAAGGCCACTCAACTTCATACCCTAAGTGTGGAGGTCATTCTAGCCCTGCGGAAGGAGATCGAGCAACTTCGAGAAACTGAGACATCCCTCTAAGATGAATTAAAGCAAAAAAATGATGGTCTGAAAGAGCTTCGATAGAGTACTAATGATGAAGTAAATGAGATGAATGTCGCATTGGAGCAAGAAACTGAAAGGCCAAAGTAGACCAAGTTGGCCCTCAAAGAGAGGGAAGAAGAAAATGTTTCTTTGAAGAATCATATTTTGGTCTCGGAAGGAAGCATCACAAAGTTGAAGATGGAACTAAGTAGCAAAACTACGAAAATGGACATTTTGAGATCTTGGCCTCCTGAATCTCAAATAAACTTGCTAGAAATAGAAAAAGAACTACATGCGTCATACTAGGATAAGGTCAAGTCATTATGCCTTACCTTACAGCCCACACTCAAATTTATGGCGCAGGCTATCAATTTGTGCAGATTGGTTGGCAAATCAATGTAATGGGTGCAAGAGATGACTTCTAATAGGGTTCTGGAGGCCAGACAATTGCTAAGCAAATTGTATACATCTTCCAATGAAGCATTGAGTAGTGTGGGAGTCAGAGATTGGACAGCGATAACCATGAGTGTGAATGTCCTCATTTCCATGCATGAGGCCATTTAGCATGTCAGTGAGTGTAGAGCAAGGCTAACTCAAATTACCAGTGATATGTGACCTCAATTTTCCTGACTGACTCAGCGAGGACTTTCATCACCTTTCTTGGCTGACCAAACAGTAGCGGGCATCAAACACATTATTGAGAAGATTGAAGATAAGAAGCAATATTTATCTATGTTCCAGTCTTTTGACCAACCTCCGACTGCCGCTAATATTGAGAACATGGTGCATTAGTTGGCACAACTCCTTTTCCAGCTTGAGTTCGAGGTGAAAGTATTTGGTGGATGGACTTTTAAGGAAATTATTGATTTTAATATCGCGCATGAATGCTTACACAATCTCATTGCACCATCAGATGAAGTCTGGACATCCCTTCAGGATTTTCTCTCCAAACTATGAACGTTTTTCCTTTAAAGGTGGGACTGGTCTACGAGGCCGAGATCTAGAGGTTCTCATTCCGTAGGTGAAATTCTCCTATGAGTCACTAGGTTGTGAATAATTATTCACGCACTGCTCTCTTCCTTCACGGTTTTTCTTTGTTTGCGGCTTGTGTTTTGAATAATGGTCATAGCTTTCTATTTGTCAACACATGTTGTCATATCAGAGCTTTCCTTTGGGATGCTTCCTTTTCTTTTTTTCGGGCTTCGACTGCATGACACGTCACCTCAATTTGCTTTCCATTCAGCTGGGACCTGCATCGCAACTTCTTCTACTGGGAGCTTTCCATGTGGCGTTAGTTCAAGCATCGGTTTTTTTTGTTCAATGGTTGTTGCAATGAATTTTATTTTTCTATAAAGTGTCCTTTCCTTTTTACTACTACGTGACCCATATCTCCTTGGAATGTTCCTGATGGCGTGCTATTCTTCCATCCTTTCCATTGGTGTTGATGTTGGATAATCTTTCTGTTAATGCTTGTGCTGGGGAATCTTTATTGTTGATGGCTTCACTGGAGCATCTTTTCCATTGGATCCTCCAAGCGGTGGGCTAGCTAATTTAAGTAGCCATTTCTTCATTTGTTGTTGTTGTTAGATGAGTGAAAAAACTTTCTTGAGCATTAGGAATTAGCCTTTGTAGTGTTTTATTGTTAAAGCTAGACTTATAGATCGTGCCATTACTCTCGGCCTCTCTGTTTTCAAGTATTTGATAGAGCATTAGACTATGCTAGCAATTTCTGAGATATATGGACATCTATTTCAAGCTTCTATAATCTTTATATATAGCTTAGCATAATACAAATCATATTACTTCTTTTTTGTGTTATTCTCATGTTGTAAGGGTTATATAATGCAAATTTTTTGATGTTCTTATGTTTTTGGTGTTGGGAGTTGTTCATTTTATATACACTTATAATTGTTGGAGCCTTTGTTTCCGAAATGTGCTTGTTTATTTCATCACTGATTTGGTGCATCGCCTTAGTGTAAATTTGTTTGTTTTATGTTAATTTCTTGTTCCCTTTTCTCCCCCATTGAAAATATGAAGATCCAACTTCGATAAAATCCCAGAGGTCACTTAGCTATGCGTACAAGTCCCCCCAATAGCTAAGTTTCTCATAAGGCTACTGCCTACAATTTTTTGCATCAACAGGTCCCATACAAGCTGTGGGAGTAACTTAATTTGATTATTTCATAATCAAACAATGAATACAAGCAAGATTGTAAAATACACAATTGAAGATAATTTAAACATGAAGGAGGGTAATGATTCATCATTGCCTATAATGATGAATCATTTTTACTCAAATTCTTCAAGTGGTTGTGTCTCGAGTGCCTCAAGGTTGATGAAACTCCAAGCTCCATGGTTTCCTGAAAGATTGTTAAAAGATGGTGATAGAGCAACGATAAATCACATCCTACTTCATGCCTACATTACCAACAAAAATGTAATGTACATCCAATCAGGAATTCACCAGATGATTAAGTCATAGAAAGGTAGATGTTCAGGGAGTATGAAGTTCAATTGAAGCTTTCAACTTCAATTATTTTGCTAATTTGTTTGTTTAATGTGCAGGAATAGGTATAATCAAATTATTTCAACTAACAGGTATTGTTATGAGTGGTGAGAAATGTGGCTCCCACAAGGGTTGAGCCCAGCTCATAAACAATGACGTGGGACAAGGATCGAGCAATAAAGATAATCATCATTCTCCATAATGAAGTTCATTAAGCAATCTTTTTTTTAACACGATGAAAAAGGATCGAGCAAAGCATTTCATTGCTCATCATGCTAAAAGAATGATCAAAACATGTGAAGAGATTATCAATTTCATTGATATTTTGTTTCAACTTTGCTTTGCATTTACATTGCATTTAAATAAAGTATAGAGCCTCTTTACACTGAAGGGAAAATAAAGCATCAAGGCATTAAATTGTTTCTTATAACTTCAAAGCACATATATAGTCTACAAGAGACTCAGGAGGAACAACAATTATGAAGGTATAGTACCCATAAACATCAAGGGGCAATCATAGGGACAACCTCATACAATATTTGGAGGTGTTAATTCAGAGCTTTTTACTATGAATAAGGCACAAATTAGACATAAATATATACTATGCACAGTATTGGAAGCAGTTAACATGAACAGTGAAATTGCAAAAAGAGATCATCTCGCAGTCATAAAGGTTATCAAGTTTCACAGTGACAAGCATACAGTAGTTGATAATAGCAATAAAATTTTCTGAGAAAGCAGTTCATAACAAATCTCAAAGGTGTTTCATCATAATAAACCTAGGAAGCCATAGGGTTTTATTGTTTATTTTTCCTTTTTGTGATATGGGTCAAGCTTGAGTGAAGCTTATCAATCATCAAAATGGAGAGGAGGTGTTGATATTGCAGATTCACTGTGCATTTTAACAAACATAATCCATATAAAATTTATATTTGCAGAATATATGGAGGGGTCAAGTGCCAAAAAGCATGAGAACGGGTCAAATGCAAGGAGTGATAGATAGTGGATGTTGTATTTACCTGGTGCAAGTCGTCATGTTGTTTTAATCACAAACGAGTGCAAGAATGAGTAACCCTAGTCCATATTCAAAAAGGAAAATGAATACATGAAGTGAAAAGGCTAGGGTTCATGAAGGAATGAATTTTTTTTATAGAGATTGTTCTTGTTTCAGAAGAAATCATCCATATTATGATCTTGCACAGTCTTATCATAGAAAAGGTGATAATTACACTGCTGGTTGTTATTACATGGCATTTTAAGGGGAAAAGATATCCATTTTAAAAAAAAAACCCTCGAAATCCCAAAATCTACCAAAGTAAATACCCAGAAGACGCCATGGAGCGGTTTCAAGAAAACAAACCCAGAGAAGTAAAATTATAAAAGTTTCCAAGAAGGACCGAGTACATAGATCAAGCTCTTGTTTACATTATTTTTCCAAAGAATGCAAAAATTTAGCCACAACTTGGATATAGAGAACCTTTTCTTTCACTAAGCAGGGTAAACCTTCATATATTAAATAAAAACCCATATTTCTCATGCAAATGCAGATAAAACTTGTGGCCTACAAGGACGAAATGATGAAATCTTTGACATGTATTGAAGCCATGTCCAAGAGAATGAAATATTTAGAGCAAAGGATCATGGATTATACACAAAATAAAGATAAAATACAAGCCACAACCATAATAAGAGCAACAACAGTGAGATCTCAAAGGCTTCCATATAAAATTGTGTCTTTTGCAAGCAAATGAACATGGAGTTTTATTCTGTAATAGAGGTAAAGAATCAAGTCCATGAAAGTAACTGGGAAAAAAAACCTGTGACTTTCACCTTAGAAAATTGTAGTTTACAAGCATGATTTGGGGTTTTAAGCCTAGCTCACCTTCTGTTCGAGTCATGTTAGCATGAAATTTTTGACTTCAGAGCTCCAGTTTGCTCCCTCAAACTTCAGTGAAGCAAAGACCTAGCATGGCGGCACAACTCTAGCTAAAAGTAAAATGCATGGTGAATAATGAATATGATTAGGGTTTGAGTTTAATCATTCCATGCCCTAATTCGACTTGATAAGTCATTTTTTACTATGTTTTACCAAAAAACAAACAAAATCATTTTGTTTCCCATAGTCTTGACTTGCTAAGTCATCAACCTAATCATGCAAAAGGAGGGCCCATGAGTTCATGATGATGCTCGGCAGATATAAGGAGTTATTTATATTATTTTTTCAAAAAACTATTCATTTTCCTTTCACATTATCATTATTATGTTATTAAACATTATTAAAACAATTCTACTGATTATTTTAAATATTGTTGAAATAAACTATTTTTGGATTTTGGATTGCCAAGTGAATTAAGAGATGGAGTTCTAGTCATCATGGGCGAGTTGATAAAAATGAGGCAGTTTTTGCATGTTTTGGCCCAATTTTTTAGGGATTTCCAGTTCAATTCGAGTGACCCATGTGTCAATCATGAGTTGACCTTGACTTTGAGCTCGAGTTCACTCATTTTTGCATGAGTTTGAGCTCTTGTTTAGGAGATATTTATTTCTGCTCAGGATTTTCCTTGGAGTTATCATTTTTACACTGAAATTGACTTTCAGTTTCACCTTCATGCCTTGGAGAGGCTTTTTGTATAAAGTGATATGACTTAGTCATTTTTCACTGGTTCTTGTTTTCTACCTTTTCCTTTAGCAAAGAGACTTCATGTAACTCAGCTTTTCAGAATTTAACAAATTTCAATAGGTTTTATAGGTTATGTTATAGTATCATTTGCAAATTTTTCCCTTTTGTTGTCATTGCAAGTTAGATATTAGCCTTCTTAGAATCAGGTGTTTTGTTTTATGAATGTTTTGGATGCAAATTTAATGTGTTTTACATCAAAACCTTTAAATTTATGTAACATTCATGAATGCATGTACACAGAAAAAGGATCTTAGTTGCAGGGCATAAATTGTGCTTATAATATATTCATATCTTTAAGTTGTGAAAGTAATTTTTTCCTTCATAAAGAAGGAATTATCAAGCCTTTCTATGAATCATTGATGCAGTTAAATTGTTCAATCTGTGTTGTGAAAATAGGCTCATAAGGAATCAATTGTGAATTAATCTATTTTCTTTAAATCAAATAGGTGTATCACCATAGTTCAGTTTTTTCCAGTTTTGCATAAGTTTCAGTCTTTTCCCTTTTCCAAGCAAATTTTTAAGTCCATAATCAGAGAATCATATAGGAACTAGCCTGGAATTTGGAGGTCTATCTTCACCATAGGAATACCGACAGCCTAAAGATAGTTCCCATGTTTCAACAGATTGCTGAATTTAGCCATTCAAGCATTCAGGTGCAATTTGTTTGATAACAAGTAGTTTTACATTTGAAAATAAAATGTGTATGAGTGTGTAGTAGTATTATTGTTAAATTCTATTATGATTGTTGAAATTTATAAATTCATGAGAAAGTGATCTTGTTTCCATAATTGGATTATGTTGCATAAATTAGGTAGGCTATGTTGTGAATTTATGTGTTATTTGTATTGGGAATATGTTTTGGAGTAGACTCTTTCTCAAGAGTAGAGGGTCCTCCTTATAAGGGGGTGAGTCGATGTATCTCCCATTTGGAAGGCCTTGGGTATGAGTACCATTAATTGTAATTTTGGCCCGTATGAGTACCATTAATTATAATTTTGGGTATGAGTACCATTTTAGAAGAATAACTAAGGATTGCAATTCTCTCAGTGCTCATTTACAAAATTGAGTTGCTTATTCATGTTAGTTTGTATTCAAGGAATATTATAAATCTTTAATAAATGACAATGAGGAATACAATTTTCATAAATGATTATGAAGTAGGATTGTATTATATTAAGTCATATTCATTGGTTTTATCATTTTAAGCTAATGAATACAAAAATGTATACATCTTAAAACATAAAAAATATTGTTGTCAAGGCAAAGCGATGATAGTATGTAGGGTAAAAGTGTAAAATTGTTTCACACTTTTGGCCAATTTATTAGCATAAGTGAATTTATTTATTTTTAATTAATAATCATTTTGGTCAAACATATGGTCTAGCTAGATTCATTCTATAAAAGTTGGATGGCTCTAGGAAAATTCATCACCAACAATTCACCGTGGGAAAATTCACCATCATGACAAAATCATCGTGATGACAAATTCACCGCCAAGTAAAATTCACTGCCAACAATTCACCGAGGCAGAAAATTAACCGCCATTAATGTTTTTTAATATATATTTCAAAAAGGTTCATTTTTTTTGCAAAAGAATAATTTGATTTATGATAATAAAAAATTAATCGCATTAACTTTAGAAAATTTGATTATGATAATAAAAATAAAATTATTTTTCAATATATTTTATGATAATAAAAATAAAAAATTAATGGCATTAACTTTAGAGAATAATTTGATCTATAATCAATTATACATATGAGAACTATATAATTTAATAATTGGTATTGTTAGCTATACCCCACAAGTAATCACAAATATTGTTGGTTTCATCATACTTAGCTACTACATTTTTATCCGTTTAGCAGAATCTCTGTATTTTTTCTTTTTTTGCTGCTCTTGACCACTTAAATATTGTTCAATTTGAACCTCATTTATGCTCTGTTCTCTTTTAATGCTGTCAATGAATTTCCAAATATTGGGATGATGTGCTAAATTTGTTGTTTGAATCCTCTATGCCAACCTTCAATTGAGTTAATAGTTTTGGGAAAATCTTTTGAAACTCCCTCATAACAATTCCATATTTCAATTGGGAATTTTGGTGGTCGTCATTGTTGATGTCTATCAGGACATCCAATCCATGTATCCTCAAAATAATCAACCACATCTTGAGCTTCAGGAGGTATAATATTGCTCTCACATAGTGTGTCAAATGTGTTTACTACATCACACACTGGTATAAATGCTAAGGTAGACAACAAGGGCATACTCAAAGCAAAGTCAGCAACATTTTCATAACGATTCTTTAATCCATGAGCCTGTATTTTGCAAAAAATGCATTGGCAAAAATGAAAAAAACATCCATGTAATTCTCCCGTTGGAAACACTATTTTTGTTGCGCTTATCATAGCTTTTTCAAAATCTATTGTTATTGATCTTGTTGATGCTAATGGTACTAGCGCTTTTATTTTTTGAAGTAATCGTATATACATATGTTTAGTTTTATCAGGCAATAATGCATATACTAAAGGCAAACAAGCATTTTTTTGTAGCCCATGTACAGTATATAATTGGTAAAATAGTTGCGGAACAATTTTAAAAGTGCCATTAGCATACCAATGTTCGCATTGCGCCAATACTTGGAGATTTCTTTCAGTAGAAAATATTAAAATCCTTTTGCTATTAGGTCCAGAATTGAATAGCAAAAATAGCTCTCCATGATACATGTTTTTGTATATTCTTCAAAAAAACTATGTTTTCTCGCAATGGGATAGCAGGCCCATCATATTGTTTAGCTCTTATATTTCTTATTGTTCTCTTCATAGTATCCATACTTGGAAGTTTAGTAGCTACTGCTTGGTTGCATTCAGCAACAACACTTCCTATTACAAATTGTGGTGTATCATGAGTATTTTTAGCACTATCACTAATATCATTCAAAATTTTAGTGGCTTCAACTTTCGCTATATCTACAATATGGTTATGTTCATTAAACTGTTTAATGATCACATCACCTTCAGTAATCACACGAGCATGACAATTGGTTTTTTGATAATCTTCACATTTCTAGTGAACTTTGTTTTCAGTTTGTTTTTCTTTATGATAGAAATAACCATCAAGAAACAATTTTTTCCTACCTTTTTCAGTTTGATAAAATTTAAGCGGCATTTTTATTTTTAAAACCTTACACACATCGTTATCATGAAACAATAAAACAATGATGAAAATGAAAGCTTATATACCATGTGTGCAGTAGAGATGCACTTTGGAGGATAGTCGTGACTATTGAAAATAAAAATTACTATGAAGCAAATCTAACACAAAAATAAATCAATTTTTAATATATTATCATAAAAACATTCATATCAAAATAAACATAAAAAATATTTAAAAAATAAAATTGTCAGGTGAAAAATATTTTTTAAGAAAAAAATTCAAAGTTTACAAAATATATATTAAAAAACATTAATACGATTAATTTTCCACTTTGGTAAAAAAATAATGCAAATGAAAATAAAAATTACTATGAAGCAAATCTAACACAAAAATAAATCAATTTTTAATATATTATCATAAAAACATTCATATCAAAATAAACATAAAAAAATATTTAAAAAATAAAAATTATTTTGAGTGAATTTAGCTTGGCAGTGAATTTTCCCATGATGAATTTGTCATGACAGAAAAACTTGATGTTTCAGCAACTCTACTCTTGTAAATAATATTTTTTTAAAAAGTACCCTTTTGTAGATATATAAATGTAGTTTTCAAAAATATATATTTTTTAATAGTTTAATTATTATTTTTATTAAAATTAAGTTATCAACACCAAAATAGAAGGTTGATTATCTTGTCAATAAAAAATAATAAAATTTATTTAAATTTCTTGAAAAAATGTGATGCACTAGAGAAAATATTCTATGTCAAGATGATATATTTTTTCTATTTTGGATAAATAGTTAAGAAAAAAGCTAACATCCCATAAAGCATTTATATTTTCAGTGCATGCAAATTTTAAGATTTATTTAAAAAAAATATTTATCAAAATGGAGAAAAGATAAATCCATGCATTATAGTTTTAAGTTATAAATAAATAAAAAATCGAAGGAAAAAAAATAAAAAATTATTGTATAAAGAGCAACATCTCATTTTATTTTATTTTTTAACATTTTATCAACAACTAAATTATAATGTCTAGATTTTATAAAAATATATATTCAAATATTTTTTTAACTTTTCTAAAAAATACAAACATAAAATATACTAAAAATATATACATTTCATTAGTTTACATCATTTCAAAATTCAAAACATATATGTGACTATTTAGTTATTTAAATTAAAAAGTTGGATCAATGCTTGTCATTTCCTTTATAAAAGTGAGACACAACTGTGTACTTTTATCATGTGATGGCTTTGTATTTCCTCGAATAGGTGTGACTCATCATATAGTAAATCCCTTCTAATCCACTCATATTCTAAAATTTAACAATCAATAGATGAGTAATTTATTTTTTATAATCTTATTGTATTCATAAATGAGTTTTAAAGGTACAAGAAATGTATTAACGACTTCCCAAATCTTGTAAATTCTTTCCTAATGAATGTATTATTTTCTCAATGTTCTGGTTAGACTGTTACCCTTTTATGATGCAAATTGAACCTCTAATATCTACAAGAAAGTCTCAATAACATTGTTTGGTTTCTTGTTACCAAAGTGATTTGAAAGAGTCTTTGATGTTGGAACTATTAATGGATGTTTTGGGTTCTTTAGCTTCTCTTTTTTTACTGCAAGCTGGGTGGCATTCTAAGTGGTTTTCTATGTCCCAATGGGTTGAGGCCCCTCAGGTTATCTCTCTTGGCTCAGTGGTGTCTTCCATGAGTGGCGGCTTTGCTGATGCTTGGCAGATGCAGGCGGGTTCTCTGTGGATTTAAGGGTTTCTAGTCTGGGTTAAAACCAGGTTGTAAAAGGGTTTTGGGCCCTTGCTTGTTTATTTGATGCAGCCTGTGTTGTCATATCTATCTTCTTGAGGCTGCTATTGTGTTGCTGATGGTTTGGGTTTTATCTTTTTGGTAGCTTTCTTATCTGTGTTAGGTTGACGGTTCCCTTCAAAACTGTCATGTATTGGGTTCTGAGCCCCATCAAAACCCGCTTTTACCTCTAATAAAAAACATTGTTTAGTTCTTCTGATTAATCTCCATGATATACCCTACTTCTAGAAAAATAAAAAGGTCATACTTTTCTAAAAATAAAATAGTATGTGTCAAGACCAAGGAATACACAAAATAAAACCCAGATTCATAGAATCAAAATGTATATGTCAAGACCAAGTAATACAAAAAATAATATTACTTGATATTTCATTAAGAAAAATCCAAAACATTGATCACAAAAAAATCCTCATAAAAATAACTAGCTTCAGCATCAAAACCTTCCCCAAAAATAAAACCAAAAAATAAAATCCTCAAAAAGGACCCACAAAATACTAAAAATATGAATTTCCATATCTGATAGTTACAATTCAATAACTACAAACAACTACAAAATTTATAAAAAAAATATTGAGTAGTGGGGGACCCATTAATTCATCAATAGTTACATCATTTTTCTCATCTTTGAAAAGTTTGAAGCTCTTGGTTCAAAAGAATCAAACTATATTTCCACTAATATGAGGGAGTACACCTTTCAATGGCTTGTCATCAAGATATTCTCTTGGGATTCCTTGGCACAATTTTGAGTCATTGTTAAAGTTTCTAACCCTAGCTTTCTCAAAGTGAGGAGTCCAATGTTGAATCCACCATTCAATTGGACCAATAAAATAATGTGAAGTCTCTAATGTAGAATGAACAAAATAATCAATAATAGACTTGAAACTTTTTCCTTTGTTCCAATGACACTTTACATCAATGTTCTCATATTGAATTAGGCAATCAATTTTAACCAATTTTTTTATCAAATCCATCTGGAATATTTTTCATGATCATTCTCATATCTCCATAATTCACTTTTCCCTTCAATCCCATTACAGTGAACTAGAGCTTCAACATCTACCTTTTGTGGTTCACCTATAATATTGTTAGTTGAATCTCATTGCAACTTTTTATCAAATTTTGGTTGTACCTCACTCTTCAAATCAATTGTCCCCTTTTCTCCCAAATTTATCTTTTAATCGCTTCTTGATTGATATAGATTTCATTTTTCTCTTCAAACTCAAATATAACTTCTACTTGAAGTGACAAATATACCACTTCAAATGCTCCTTCCTCTTTCCATAGTTTTATGATAGTTTTCCTTCCTTCGTGTTGAACCTTAGGTATTCAATCTATGTTCATGGATTATATTTTGGTCATATTTTTGAGGCCTACCAAAAAAAAATGTCATGCATCTATTGGTACAACATCACAAAGCACTTTATCCATATATGGACCAATTTTGAAAGCAACAAGAAAATATTTATCCACAAGCACACTATGGCTCTTCTCAAACCAAGAAATATTGTACATGGGTTAGGTTTTGGAATGAAAACAAACTGTAAATTATCAACCATTTTATACTTACTGGATTTGAGTATATTCACCATCTATGATCATTTTACACAAATTTTCTT
Organism: Sequoia sempervirens; assembly: GCA_007258455.2. Classification (NCBI taxonomy): domain Eukaryota; kingdom Viridiplantae; phylum Streptophyta; class Pinopsida; order Cupressales; family Cupressaceae; genus Sequoia; species Sequoia sempervirens. The sequence goes on along the minus strand of VDFB02271358.1, from coordinate 1,070,009,704 downwards.
TATATTTATATTTTATTCTAAAGACACTCTTCCTCTTCCAACCAACTTTTAGGGTTCTCTATCCCTAGATATTAAGGTTCTTCTCAACATTAGGCTATCTATTGACTCATATTTTCTTCTTCTAACAAAGGTTTTCCTTCTTCTTGGGATACTATCACTCTTTTTAGGTTTTTATGGTAATTTATGGCCTTATGATATTCATCACAATTAAAACACTTAATGGCTTCCACATTCTAGAAGGTTTTTGTCCTCATCTTCCAACTCCAAAGTCTCCCCTTCCTTTAAATTTGAATTTCACATTCTTTCCTTCTTCTAGCTCTTCACCAGATTCTAATGAAACCTCTTTCCCTTTATTTTGATTACTATCGCCCCTTTTACACACTTAATTCTATTTACTGGTCTAGTTTCTCCTCTACCTTTAAGGCATATTCATAAGCCTCATCTAAGAAGGAAATTTCACCAACATAAAATTGTTTTGATGTTGAAAATTTAGTCCATTAACATTAGTGGCTACTGCTTGTCCTTCATTCTCCTATATATCCACCTAGGTTTGAAGCCTCATAAACTATTCATTATAATTCTCCACTAACTAATCCATTTGTTTTAAAATTTAAATATTCTTTAAATAATTTTTTTGGTGATATGAGAGAAATAATTGAGCTCTTATATGTTTCATCATCTTAGGAAAAAGTTTATTTTTTTATTTTTCTTGTCTTCTTGAAATATACATGTTTTCCCACCATAGGGTTGCAGGTAATTTCAAATTGGAGGTAATAGTTTTAACTCTTTTTGGATCATATTTTTCCATGCCTTCCATCTCAAAGTACTTCTCCAACTCCTGGACCTAGTCTATGAATATATTAGGGTTGGGCTTGCCTTTGGAATCTAAAAACATCCACCTTTACTTCAATAGTTTGTTTAGTCATTGCTTCAATAAGCCTCTCGATAGAGTCTAAAACCCTAGTAGCATTTACTAAGTTCTTTCATTCATATTCAAACTTGTTAAATTTTAATTTGGCTTCAAGGGCTTCTATCCTTCTAAATAATCCACCAATATTTCATTAAAGGCCTAAATTCCTCTTGCCCCTTATTTCCTAGCTCTTGTGGACTCCCCTTTAGATCATCATAGACTACTTTGATGTCAAAAACTAATGTTAATTAACCTATGTTCTCTACAATAAATTCATAGTAACATGGTTTAATTATTCCCATTAATATCCATGATATACCTATTGATGGGTGTTTTTTCACCTTCTCAACACAGGAAATGCATAAGTGCACTGCCTCTCTTGAAAGGTAATCTCCTCCAAACAAGTTGCAAAAAATTACCCCAAGGTCTCTCAGGTGTTAGGTCATGAGAATTCTTGTAATATCTCAGTTGGTCGATGTGTTATGTTGGTAATCACATGGCGTCCTTTATGGTTTACAAAGCATGGAAATTTGGGTTTGCAAATGGAGTTTCAAAGTGCTAGAAATGAAAGAACAGTGGTTGCTCGCTCAAAACAACAAGTTGAAACTCACCATGTTCATCAGATTTAGCTTTGTTTTGATGCTTGGAATCCTACTCTAGAAAATGACTAAAAGAATTAGCAAAAGAGGAAATGGTAAGAGAAATTTGTTCTAATCCTGAGCCATGAATGAACAGTGACAATGGAGGCTACTACAGTAGAGAAACTTCCTATAAACTCAGTTTTACTTGACCAAGAGAACCTACAGCTACACAAAACTAGTGCAATCTCCTAAGATCTGCATATTTTCAGATTGTACATGCACATCATGAACATACAATTGAACTAAGTTGTAGAAATGAAATAAGGAAGCCCAAGCTAACTTTGCACAACAACTTGTCATCAACAAGTGCCAAAAGTATGGGTTGAAAGTTCATCAAATACCATAACAACAAGCACCATTATCACAACCATTCAAGAAAATAACAAATAAAACTAACTTGGAAGTTGAACCATGCATGCATAATGAACAAACTCAAAAGAAACATCCATAAAATCATGCAATGCTTCTCTCTATTGCTGCAAAATTCCTTTTACACCAATTCTCCAACCATTTACAAATGAGGGGCAAGCCCCTATTTATAGTTTTCCAAATCCCAAATGAATGGCTAGGATTAATCACAATATGTGGCTCATATTTAATACAAGATAGGGTTTCACCTACCCCCAATATTTCACAATTTAAAATAGGCTATTTTGTCCTCTTCCCTATTTTGTCTTGTAGCCTATTTTGTCATCTAGTGACCCTGGCATTGTAGCAGTTTTGTCCTGTGGTGACTGCCTTCTTTGCTGCAGCTAAAAACTTATAGGAAGATTCCCTTTGACTGATATGTTTGCAACATTTCTTCATTGAATCTTGTTTCATATTTGTGTCATTGAAAATCGGTTATGTTGCTCCTAATTTGGATGGATAGCTCTTGACAATCATCATCACCTAGTGGAAAATAAGACAGCTCCTTCCTGTTCCTTTCAAGGTCACCCTTTGCAGTTTTATCACTGAATTCCTTAACATAGGCCTCCTTCTAATGCCAACTCTATTGATGGGTGTTAGGATGAGAGGTGAGCATAAAATGACTGGTGACAGGAGAAATGTGTTTTTTCCTTGTTTAGCTTTCTCAATGGGCCTCCCTGACAAACCCGTGGTAGGTTCCATAAATCCTACATACATGAAGTGCAGTAAGTGCTTTCATACATAAATCAAGAAAAATGTTAGTCAAGTCCTACAAATGCATTGTTAGATCCTTCCATGCATCATTAAAATATCATAATAGTCATCATTGTTCCACATTTGGACCATAAACATAAATGTGGGTTCAAGGGTTTGGGTGCCATAGGGTGGAAGGATGACAGACAACGGATGGTGGAAAGCCTTCCGCAGGGGCAGACCTGCAAGCAGCATATGGTAGATGAATGACAGATGGCAGACGATGGACAACGAACCACAGGGGAAGACAACAAACAATGAATCGTAGGGGAAGATGATGAACAACAAACCGCAAACAATGGACAACCTTCTGTAGGGGTAGACCCACAGATGATGGACAATGGATGGAGGGTGGCGGGCAGATGGCGGATGAACGGTGACCCACAAGGAAGTTCCCATGGATGGTGACAGAGGGACGACAACCCACAAGGAAGTTCCCATGGACGATGACAGAGGGATGGTGACCCGCAAGGAAGTTCCCATGGATGGCGATGGAGGAATGACATCCCACAAGGAAGTTCCCACATATGGCGATGGAGGGACGACGACTAGTAAGGAAGTTCCCATAGACAGTAATAGAGGGACAGTGACCTGCATAGAAATTCCCGTAACTTCTCGAAACTTAATGAAACCTTGCCAGTTCACTTAGGCATCATAGAAACATCCTAAATCCAAAAGCAACTTGTCCCCAAAGTCAAAAAATGAAGGTAAAATCGAAGCAATTGAGCAAGGACCAAGTCAGCAAGAGCAAGGCAAAAAGCAAAAAAAAAGGGGGGAACTTTGTTTCTCTTCTCAAATTCAAACACCTTAGGTGAAAATGAAGGTCATGGAGCAATGCTTATAGGATAATTTCCATTAATGGCATGCATTGATTTCTTGGTAGGATGAACCTAGGTCAGGTGAGATGCAGAAACCCACGCTTGTTTAGATGCTTATTCAAGGCTCGTACGAAGAAACTAAGTATAGAGCCCGCCATGCGGGTGGAAGTTGGGCATTAGTCACTACTTGATGGAAAAAAATGAGCAACAACCCACATGAGCCAACCCACAGTTGCGGGTACGTAAGGCTTGGAGGACACCAGGGCAACGAATGAAGGGAAACTCATAGGGTCATTTCCGCAAAAGAAAAATATAGTGAAAATAAGGTGGGTGAATTTGGTCAAGGGTAATTTGATCATTCTAAGGCATGTGACCCACTTTGACTCTAGGAAAGGGGCACGCAAAGTGAGGCGAGAGAAAAAATGACCCAATAGGAGCAAGAACAAGCCATCGAGAGAAAAAAAGAGGGGGTTCCTGCCTAAGGTGAGGCGTGTGTGCAAAACATGCACAACAAATGGCTACTCCTTGGGGAAATGCTCTAGAGCATTTCGATGACAAACTAGAATCACGAACCCAGAATCTTTGGTTCCATCTTCACGCTACGACAAACAAATTGAACACTTGACCAAAGGATCAAAACCGCTAGCCAACCCAACCTTCAGTATGCTAAAATCCAAGTGTGTGCAATTGCATTCATTCCCATCCTTAAGCCACTGCAGGAACCTAAGCTCCGTCAAGTTAAGCTACATGATTGATTCTAACTCCAAAAGCATCTGGGACATTGCCTCACTTCCAATTAGGCATCCATAGCCCTAACGAGGTTGTTGCTATGATTCCCCCGAACATTGCTCTACTGTCAGCCAGGCATCCATAGCCCTGGTAGAGTTTCCTGGATCCCCCTGAAAAGTTGAATTCTTTCAATTTTCAATATTTTCCTTTTCTTTCATTTCTTTTGATTTTCTCTTTTCAATTCCTTTCATTTCAACCTGCAAGCAATGAATCTCGCACTCATGGCTGAGAATCACAGTGGCGTTAAAAGAATTTTTTTAGATTTTTCACTTAATCAACTTCACAAAAGGACCTGCAACAACCCCAAGATTCTTGAATTTTGCAAGAGATATAAGATTTCATAATACATCGAGACTACATTAAACCAATGACTCATCCTCTTTGAATCAAACATCCAGGTCACTTGACACTAATAGAAGACCCTCACCATCCACTTTGGAAACTTGATTAAAGTTTACCAAAGAAATACTTGGAACAATACCAAGCAATAAAATGGTTGTTGTGTGTGCAAACATGCCCGACTAAAAGCAGAGGGACCCCAAGCAAAGCAGCAACACAATGGAAGAAAACAGAAAGCAAAAAAAAGAAAACAAAAAGTAAACACCTAAACTAACCAAAGTGGGAAAGTGAAAGCAAAAAGAAAGGAAACTACTCTAAAGAAAACTAACATACAAAAAACCAACTAACCTAATGAAAGAAGGAAAGCGAGGTATATACATGAGACCTACACTACCCAAAATAAACTATGTACAAATATATTTACAAAAAATGACGTTCGGGAAAGGAAAACAGACATTGACACCCATTGGATTTCTTAATGCATGCACAAGAAGTAGGGAAATCATTACAGTTCTAAGCCATTCAGATTTATCTTTATACTCAAAAGAAAAAAGAGTTTATTTTTGCAATATTCAAATTCAATCACATATTCAGGAAAAATCAGCAATTGAGGTAATTCATTAAACCCATGGTTGGTTCATAAACACGTTCGTCTCCCCTCATTCCCATAATCAAAGTGATAAACATAGTTATAAGTATTCACTGGAGTAAGGAAAGATAGAACCTAGATATTTCCATGTAGAGGTGGCAGCGTGTGACAGTCGAGAGTGAGCACTGCAACATCGGTCGTCATGTTGGCAGCCTCAGATGGTGGCACGAGATTGTGCAACGTTTCTAATCTTAGCCTTACATAGGGTTGGGAGAATGAGGCAACAAACACCTCTTCCAAGCCACTAGTGGGACTCATAGCCTCTATCAGCTATTCTTCGAGGAGATATACTTCATCTTCTTGATCTTCCATAGTCTAGACCTCTACTTGATTACTGCCTTCAAGGGGCAGCATTCCATCCCATCTCCTTTCCTAGGTGTTGATCTTAATTTTATGATGTTCAATGTCAGAGGGACATGACATAGATGAATCCATCCCATTGCATCTCTCTAAATGTGAAAAAGGATCAACAATGGTCAAGGTGGCAGGACTCCTAGTTGCATCTTGTAGTTGGTGAGGTATGTCATACTTGTTGGTAGTCATCAAAACACTCCCGCCTTTGTCTTCTTCTCTCTGTAGTTCATGTATCTCACCATGGCGTTCACTTATTTCTTCTTGTTCACTATCGTTGTAGATAGAAAGGGATTTCCTCTCCCAATCCAGAAGCTCTGATGTTTCGCCATCTGGAGGTTTAGGTAGTATATCCTCATCACCGCCTTCTTCTAAAATGTACTATTCTTTGATGTTGGCATACCTCCGGAGTATAGCTCCCAATGGATAAAAGTCATCAATGGAGGGAACCTCGTCAAGGGGGCCAAGATTTACTATGTGATTTCCCTCCAAGGACTCCCCATAAAGCCTATCATCCATAGCATATAGATGCTCTTCAAGAGGAAAAGACTCTTGATGTCTGATGGAAAACCTCCCTATTTGCTCTACTTCATCGTTTGAAGGCTAAGGACTATGTTGTTCCTCTTCTGTTGTTGTCCCAACACCTTCTTGAGGACTAGTTTCAGCTAAGTTGTCACTTGGTTCCAGCTCTTGGTCCTCTCGTTCAATCCTTGAAGCAACTACAGGAAGCAATGCACTTGGCTGCCCCACTTGTTCTTTAACTTGCTCAATGGCCTCTTGGAATAGCTCACATGTGAACTCTGAATGTGGCAAATCATGGAGCCTACACTAACCTGGCAGCAACAACACTTCCAAATCCACTTGGTATCTCAACTCAAACCAATCCCTAGTGAGTCTTAATACAAGCTCATTGTATCTTTCCACCATTGGTTCTTCATCATCAGTTGGGAAGGAAGTTTGATGGTAGACAGCCGCAACATGTGGTTGTTCTGATTCCTCCAAATCCTCATTTTTCAGATGCTTGATCACTGTCATTCATGAAGGAGAGGTCTTCTAATCTTATTTCACTTATGCTTTCATCATCATTTTTTGTCACCCCAAGGCTTTCAACGTCTTCTTCCTTCTGATTTTCAGCATTTGTATTGGTTGTCCCACCATATGCTACTACAAACTCCGTTAATTCACCTCCAACTGACAATAGTTCCTCTCTTTGAGTGGAAGGTTTCCCTTTTCCTATGGAGGACAAACCTTCATATTCCTCTCTAACTAACCTTTTATCTAGGATCCTTGCTGCCCTGAGGAAATCAGCTCCTTCCTTTTGACCATCATCTATATTTATTGTCCTGACACTTACTTGTGTCAAATTTCTTGGTCCAACTTCAATATGTTGTCCTCCAGATGTTGATAGCAGATGTTGATAGCTCTCCTACCTCATGGGATGACTCCTCTTCATTGGGAGTTGGTTGTTTTGACTTTCCTAAACAACCCTTGACTTGAGTGATGATTTCCGCACATGATGGACAAGTAAATTATGAGTGAAGTGCATTGTGAAATCTGCACCAACTAGACATCAGTACCTCCACCAGCCTTGATACATCCTTTCTGCCCAAGTGTTTTTGAATCAAATATTTGAATGCCTTGGTTGCCATGTTAGTTTCAAAGTGTTGGAAATGAATGAACAGTGGTTGCTCGCTCAAAACAGCAAGCTGAAACTCACCATGTTCATCATATTTAGCTTTGTTTTGATGCTTGGAATCCTACTCTAGCAAAGGGCTAAAAGAAATAGCAAAAGAGGAAAGGGTAAGAGAAAGTTGTTCTAATGCTAAGACATGAATGAATAGTGAAAATGGAGGCTGCTACAGTAAAGAAACTTCCTATAAACTCAATTTTGCTTGACCAAGAGAACCTACAGCTACACAAAACCAGTGCAATCTCCTAAGGTCTACAGATTTTCATATTGTACATGCACATCATGAACATACAATTGAACTAAGTTGTAGCAATGAAATAATGAATCCAAAGCTAACTTTGCACAACAGCTTGTCATCAACAAGTGCCAAAATTATGGGCTGAAATTTCATCAAATACCATAATAGCAAGCACCATTATCACAACCATTCAATAAACTAACAACTAAAACTAACTTGGAAGTTGAACCATGCATGCATAATGAACAAACTCAAAAGAAACATCCATAAAATCATGCAATGCTTCTCTCTATTACTGCAAAATTCCTTTTACACCACTTCTCCAACCATTTACAAATGAGGAGCAAGCCCCTATTTATGGTTTTCCAAAGCCCAAATGTGTCATGTCCCTGTTTTTGGCGAGCATCAGTGATCGTGAGATTGGCCTATCATGAGACCCTCGTAGGCTGACAGAGTGGTTAGAGGGTCATTCCGGAGCTTGGCTCAGCGTCAGATTGGCAGTTTTGATCAATTGGCTTTCGTTCGGGCTCATTCGAAGACATTTTGCAGAATTGCTATTTTTAGCAGTTCTTGGCAGGCAGTGTGGGACCCCTGCTATTTTTAGCAGTATGAGATTGGCAGCGTCCGGATTCATTTCAGAGTTCGTCAGCATCAGACGGAACAGTTATCGGACGTGTAACGAGGAAGATATTAATATTTAATTATATTAATTAAATATTAATTATTTGACGATTATAATGTAAAGTTATAATATTAAATTATAACTTAAGTTATCTGCCTTGAGGGGTGCGCCCATCATCAGAAGGGGCCAGTTTTGTAATTAATGATTATTATTAAATATTTCACAGAGACTATGGAATTATTAAAAGATTAAAATGTGAATATTTAATTAAAACCCTATTCATAAGGAAATCGCACTTTTCAACTTAATAAGGGTTTTGCCTTGGTTTCTGAGCCATTATGACATTGGAGAATCAGAGAAATTGATCAAGTCTTGCCAGAGCACAGAGACCTTAGGGTTTCATCTCGAAATCGTCGGAGAACGAGCCATCTCCTTTGAAGCAGTTCAGAGGATGTGAAATAACATCTGATTTATTGCCAGTTGAGAAATTTCTTCATCCAGAAGAAGTTACAGAGCTTCAGAGAATTTATTGAACTTCACAGAGGTCTTCATCAGGGTTTCAGAGAGTTTATACATTCAAAAGGCAATCCATTCCAGAAGGTTGATTCTATTGCTATTTTGGGGGTTTAGAAAGAGGGCCGTACAAATTAATTGATGGCTGTTGTAGCCGTACTGTTTTGTACAGCAGGCCGTACCATTGATCATCTGAGAAAGTGACTTACAGAGTCTCTGAGTGGTTCTTGCAGTCAGAGTCCAGTTAGTTGCAGAGGTGCATCATGTGAACAGAGATTTGTCATCGAAGACAGGAGGGATTTCTTATTTTATTGTTGCTGTTCTAGACAGGGTCGTACCTTCCTGTACTTGGCCGTACACCTTCAAGTTTCTAAGTGATTCGAACTTAGAGGGTTTTTCCAGGGTTTCAATCCAGAGGAAATATTTCTACTTAGCTGGGCGCATATATTCTTTATCTTTTAGGAACATCAGAGGGAGGCCGTACAAATATAATTGCTGCTGTCAGAAGTCCGTACTTTGTCTGTACCTGGGGCCGTACTTTCATAAAGGCGTGTTTTGTCTTGAAGAAAAAATGCCTATCTCTAGAATCTCCCGTCTTCATCAATAAGGGCGTTTGGATACTGAGGACCATTTGGGGCGGTTGCTGAGAGGAGAAAGGATCATCTTGCATCAGCCGTACATTCTGTATCAGTTCACCAGCAAGCTGATTTACCAGGTTTTTTCCAATAAAAATTCATTATTTATTGTTGCATGTTAGCAAATCACTGTGTATTGAGATCTTTTGAGTTAATAAAGATACGCCTTCTATCTAGCTTGTATTTGCTACGCATAATGATGATCTAGCAATTTTTAAGAATTCTATTACTATATTCTGTAAAAGCTGTACTATTCATTATTGCATCAAAAACCAAACATTGCAAAAAAATCACGAAAACATCAAAACGTCAGAAAAACATTAAACTTCAGTCAGAATCAATATTAGGGGAAACAAGGGGTTTCTACAGTGGTATCAGAGCTAAATCCTGCCAGCCTGAGGGTTTAGCCATCTTCTGCAGCTGGAACAGTTTGGGTTTTTATCAGGTATTTATTTATTCAGGCGAGCTTTGGTTGCCAGGAAACAGGGTTCGATCTGGCAGCCGAGAAACATGGCTGACAGAACTGACAGGTATTACAGGACTGATAGAACAGTTGATCTTAGAATAGAGACTCCTTACAATAACAGAGGTCAGAACCGTGCAGAGGTCTTGCATGCACTCAGAGAACTTAGTGCAGGTCAACGTCGGTCAAATGGTGTATTACAGCAGGTGGCAGTCGCACTTCAGAGACTGGATACTCCGAGGAGGTCGTCACCACCTCGTGACGATGACAGAAGTGTTACAGGTTCGCAGAGAGCTCCTAGGTCAGTGACACGGACAACGGATAGGCCTACGAGGCCCACCTTCACGAGACAAGAGCCCGTTGAGGATATAGCAGGTGAAAGGTATGAGGGTTTGTTCACCGGCACACTTAGGGCAGTGAACAACGAGTGGCAGTTAGAATCACCTGAGATAAGTGGGAGGATAACCATTGACAGGACACCGCAGAGCACAGAAGGAGTAGTGATTAGCATGTTCCAGGAGTATAGCATCTTACCTCAGAAGATTAAAGAAAAACTTCCTTTCATGAGTTACGTGGATGTGCACCCGAGTCTTGGCCATAAGACGGAGTTTGAAAAACAGAGATATCTCACTACAGCTCGTGAGTTGTTTACACCTGGGAAGGATAGAGAATCTACATCTGATGATTATACAATTCTTCATGAGAGTGATTTGATATCTTCAGTCTCTTATGAAGTAGGCAGAAATTTGTGTGATGAATTTGATCGAAGTGCTTATTTGATCCATAAGCACACTAGCACAGCTTCGGGTAATGGCTTACCTACATCGTCTTTGCAGGAGGTGACTCAAGAAATTTCTGCCCTGAAGGTTACTTCTGATTTTTATAACAGCGATGGTGAAACTTTGCGTGAGCATGATACAACAGCTGTTTCAGAGGTGCAAAGTAACCCTATTGAGTCGTCACGTGAAGAGACTCCAGAGTTGGGTACTACAGATGCAGTTGGTATTGAGGATTTATGTTATGACGAATCTGATTTTTTGGATCAGACCATTGAAAACCAGCTAAAAGATTCATATGTTGATATGGAATCCCAGGATCATGCGTTGGAAGAGCATGCAGTCACTGTTGGAGTAGAAGCGTGTAAGGATATTGTCAGACCAGCAACTTCTACCGTACCAGTTGAGCCATCCTTCGAGGTACAGAGCAGCAGTACCTTAGATGTTGAGGTGTGCATGGTTGAGAGCACACACGATGCTGCAGATCATGAGATGAGTGATGACGGATCAGCGTCATATCATAGTGCATATGGTGAGCCGGAAAACGTGTATGGGGGTCGTAAGTTTCAGAATCCTCATCACTTGGTTGGGCAACTACATGTGGATGACATTATGATTGCTACCGCCCTTGAGCATTTCGACGTTGCTCGTCAGATGTTGACTACCTACAGTTGGAGTCCTTCTTCGTCAGATGAGCATAGTGAGAGTGGTTTTTCCCTTGCAGTGATACAGGCACTCCGAGAAGCGATTGGAACGATGAAACAAAATTACCTAAGACTACTTGCTGACAGAGATTTCCTTCTCGAGTGGGATTGCATTTGTTATGATGCATGGCGGGGAAAAGAGGAGTGGATCGATGAGCTCACTCATGAGCTTGAGGTGACTGCGAATTCATTGCAGAGCACCCAGTTGGCTCTTCGAGAGTCATAGTTACGGATTGAGAGGCTTATCGTGGCGTTGAGGTTAGTACAGTCTTCACCACCTTTGGACATCATGCAGTCTTGCATGGTAGTGGTTGGTGAGGAGTATATACCCATGGTTCATAGCTGAGAGCGAGGTGTTGAGGATGTGGTTACATCCAGCATGGACACAGGAGCAGTTGATACAGATAGGATGAGTGCACTAGACGAGAGTTGCAGTGAGCTACGCATTGCACCCGGTTCTCATGAGATTAGTCCTGTGATAGGTGATGCAGGGCAGATTATTGTTAGTTCCTGTGACATGGTTGTTGATTCACTCGAGAGTTGTGTGACAACCCTCGATACTTGTCTATCTTCACAGCAGGTGTTCAGAGTCTTATCCAGTTGGGAGATTGGTACTTGTGATGATTTTTTTCCCTCTCATGGAAGCAAATCAATCTTGTCATACGATACAATTGACTATGATCAGCAGCTGTTTGAGCCCAGTCAGGAGTACAATTCATTTTATTATTCCAGCGACTCAGAGTTGGATGATTCAGATCAGGATGGAGTGTTTGTGCAGTTTGTGAATAATCCATTGTTTGAATTTGATGGTGGGGTGATCTATGATAACCCACTCTTCGAGTTGGACGTTGATCGTACTCTTGATGATAGTTCTGAGTTGGGAGGTGATCGTAGTGTTTGGGATTGTTCCAGTGCATCACAATTCCAAACCAAACTCACAGAGTTCAATGAGGTGTACATGGTGAGGAGTGCTTACAGTTTTTTCTTTGATCCACCTGTACAGGGTTCGTATTCGATGCACAGTACTGGTGCACAGGGTGATTATTTCGGAACAGCCGAGGGGAGTAATTCATCATTGTGTGCAGAGTTACCATCTTCACAAGATGGGATTAGCGGATGCGGGTACTTGACCCAGCAGTTGGTGGGGTATTACTTGCAAGGGCCGCAGTCAGTCATCTATCATGCCGATATGTATTCGACAGGGCTTGATACTTCTATGTCGCAGATTTTTCATACAGGTACATGGTTTCAGGGCGACTATGGTGTTAGTTGGCATGATGGTTTGGACAATTATCACATCCATGAGCATTTAGCAGATGACAGGGAGAGATTTAGGATAGTAGATGCTTCTAGGAGATTTTATCTCTGCATGATGGATGGATGTGGTTTCAGATTGTATTGGGATCTCGGTGGCGACAGCTTTGGCATCGAGTATGGGATGGGTCCCAATGGGTTACTTCACTATTTTCAGTATGGTGAAGTTGGAGTCAGTAGAGCGCAGTGGCAGCCTGAGGAGGACCGTCATGACCGATTTTCACTCTGGGTTTGGGAGCCAGGCATTGATTGCGCAGTTGAGTTTGATGATGCTACAGGAGATAGTTCAAGATGTGTGGGACATTACACAGTTCTCTTTTTGGGGCCTTCCGAGGATTGGAGTTTGTTTGCAGTGGAGATTGCTTGGGGTCAAGCAATTTTAGGGAGGGCGGACTGTCATGTCCCCGTTTTTGGCGAGCATCAGTGATCGTGAGATTGGCCTATCATGAGACCCTTGTAGGATGATAGAGTGGTTAGAGGGTCATTCCAGAGCTTGGCTCAGCATCAGATTGGCAGTTTTGATCAATTGGCTTTCGTTCGGGCTCATTCAGAGACATTTTGCAGAATTGCTATTTTTAGCAGTTCCTGGCAGGCAGTGTGGGACCCCTGCTATTTTTAGCAGTATGAGATTGGCAGCGTCCGGATTCATTTCAGAGTTTGTCAGCATCAGACGGAACAGTTATCGGACGTGTAACGAGGAAGATATTAATATTTAATTATATTAATTAAATATTAATTATTTGACGATTATAATGTAAAGTTATAATATTAAATTATAACTTAAGTTATCTGCCTTGAGGGGTGCGCCCATCATCAGAAGGGGCCAGTTTCGTAATTAATGATTATTATTAAATATTTCACAGAGACTATGGAATTATTAAAAGATTAAAATGTGAATATTTAATTAAAACCCTATTCATAAGGAAATCGCACTTTTCAGCTTAATAAGGGTTTTGCCTTGGTTTCTGAGCCATTATGACATTGGAGAATCAGAGAAATTGATCAAGTCTTGCCAGAGCACAAAGACCTTAGGGTTTCGTCTCGAAATCGTCGGAGAACGAGCCATCTCCTTCGAAGCAGTTCAGAGGATGTGAAATAACATCTGATTTATTGCCAGTTGAGAAATTTCTTCATCCAAAAGAAGTTACAGAGCTTCAGAGAATTTATTGAACTTCACAGAGGTCTTCATCAGGGTTTCAGAGAGTTTATACATTCAGAAGGCAATCCATTCCAGAAGGTTGATTCTATTGCTATTTTGGGGGTTTAGAAAGAGGGCCGTACAAATTAATTGATGGCTGCTGTAGCCGTACTGTTTTGTACAGCAGGCCATACCATTGATCATCTGAGAAAGTGACTTACAGAGTCTCTGAGTGGTTCTTGCAGTCAGAGTCCAGTTAGTTGCAGAGGTGCATCATGTGAACAGAGATTTGTCATCGAAGACAGGAGGGATTTCTTATTTTATTGCTGCTGTTCTAGACAGGGCCGTACCTTCCTGTACTTGGCCGTACACCTTCAAGTTTCTAAGTGATTCGAACTCAGAGGGTTTTGCCAGGGTTTCAATCCAGAGGAAATATTTCTACTTAGCTGGGCGCATATATTCTTTATCTTTTAGGAACATCAGAGGGAGGCCGTACAAATATAATTGCTGCTGTCAGAAGTCTGTACTTTGTCTGTACCTAGGGCCGTACTTTCATAAAGGCGTGTTTTGTCTTGAAGAAAAAATGCCTATCTCTAGAATCTCCCGTCTTCATCAATAAGGGTGTTTGGATACTAAGGACCATTTGGGGCGGTTGCTGAGAGGAGAAAGGATCATCTTGCATCAGCCGTACATTCTGTATCAGTTCACCAGCAAGCTGATTTACCAGATTTTTTCCAATAAAAATTCATTATTTATTGTTGCATGTTAGCAAATCACTGTGTATTGAGATCTTTTGAGTTAATAAAGATACGCCTTCTATCTAGCTTGTATTTGCTACGCATAATGATGATCTAGCAATTTTTAAGAATTCTATTACTATATTCTGTAAAAGCCGTACTATTCATTATTGCATCAAAAACCAAACATTGCAAAAAAATCACGAAAACATCAAAACGTCAGAAAAACATTAAACTTCAGTTAGAATCAGTATTAGGGGAAACAAGGGGTTTCTACAAAATGAATGGCTAGGATTTAATCACAATGTGTGGCTCAAATTTAATACAAGCTAGGGTTTCACCTACCCCCAATATTTCACAATTTAAAACAGGCTATTTTGTCCTCTTCCCTATTTTGTCTTGTAGCCTATTTTTTCATCTAGTGGCTCTGGCACTGTAGCATTTTTGTCCTGTAGTGACTACCTTCTTTGATGCAGCTGAAAACTTGTGGGAAGATTCCCTTTGACTAATATGTTTGCAACATTTCTTCATTGAATCTTGTTGCAGATTTGTGTCACTGAAAAGAAGTTAGGTTGCTCCTGATTTAGATGGATAGCTCCTTAAAATCATCATTACATGGTGGAAAATAAAATAACTCTTTCATGTTCCTTTCAAGGTCACCCTTTGCAATTTTATCATTGACTTCCTTGACATAGGCCTCCTTCTAATGCCAGCTCTGTTGATGGGTGCTAGGAGGAGAGGTGAGCATAAAATGAGTGGTGACAGGAGCAATGTACTTTTTCCTTGTTCAACTTTCTTAATGGGCCTCCCTGACAGACCCGCGGTAGGTTCCATAAATCCTGCATACACAAAGTGCAGTAAGTGTTTTCATACATAAATCAAGGAATATGTTAGTCAAGTCCTACAAACACGTTGCTAGATCCATTCATGCATCATTTAAAGATCATAATATTCATCATTAGTTCACATTTGGAGCTCATTTGGACCATAAACATAAATGTGGATTTAAGGGTGTGGGTGCCATAGGGAGGAAGGATGATGAATGACAGGCAACTTTCCTCAGGGGTAGACCCACAAGTAGTGGATGACAGACGGATGACAAACAACAGACCGTAGGCGCAGATGACAAACAATGGACTATAGGGGTAGACAATGGACAATAGACCACAGATGGTGGATAGCCTTCCACAAGGGAAGACCTGTGGATGGAAGATGATGAATGGATGGCAACGGGCAGACGGCAGATCGACGACAGCCTACAAGGGAGTTCTCGTGGATGGTGACAGAGGGACGACAACCCACAAGGAAGTTCCCACAGATAACGACAAAGGGACGACAACCCACAAGAAAGTTCTCACAGAGGTGATAGAGGGATGGAATGCCAAAGGGAGGTTCTTGCAGACAGTGATGGAGGGACGACGGTCCGCAAGGAAATTCCTACGGATGGCAATGGAGGAACAACAACCCGCATAGAAATTCCTACAACTTCCCGAAAGTTAACGAAACCTTGGCAATTCACTTAGGCATCACAAAAACATCCCAAATCCAAAGGCAACTTGTCCCCAAAGTCAAAAAATGAAGGAAAAAGAAAAGCAAGCGAGCAGGGACCAAGTCAACAAGAGCAAGGAAAAAGTGGACAAAAGAAGGGGGCAACATTGTTTCTCTTCTTAGATTTGAATGCCTCAGGTGAAAATGAAGGGCAGGGAGCAACATTTATAGGCCAATTTCCATTAATGGCATGCATTGATTTCTTGGTACGGCGAACCTAGTTAGGTGACATGTAGAAACCCATGCTCGTTTGGATGCTTAGTCAAGGCTCAGACGGAGAAACTAAGTGTGGAACCCACCATGCAGGTGGAAGTTGGGCGTCAGTCCCTACCTGGTGGAAAAACATGAGGGGAAACCTCCATGAGGTGACCCGTAGCTACAGGTCCGTGAGGCTTGGAGGACGCTAGAGCAACGGACGAAGGGAAACCAGTAGGGTCATTTCTGCAAAAGCAAAAGATAGTGAAAATTAGGTGGGTGAATTTGGTCGAGGGGAATTTGATCATTCTAAGGCATGTGACCCACTTGGACTCTACGAAAGGGGCACACAAAGTGAGGCGAGAGAGAAATATGACCCAACAAGAGCAAGAATGAGCCATCAAGAGTGAAAAAGAGGGGGTCCCTGCCTAAGGTGGGGCATGTGTGCAAAGCATGCACAACAATACCCTACTTTTGGAAAATAAAAAAGGTATACTTTTTTTAAAATAAAATAGTGTATATATACTAGCAGTTGTGTGTAGTGACATGCAACAATGAGCCAATAGGTGGAGGGGAGTCCAAATGGCAGGGATGCAATCTGAGAGAGAGTAGAGGACGCTTGCATATGTGCATATAGAAAATGATAAGCTATATTGTAAGTTTTATTTCTATAACATTGATTTTATTGTCTTTCATCTTATTACCCCTATGTCCAGATATGTATGTATGTTATAGGAGATTCAAACAAGATTGATATTAGAATATTATTTATTTGCAGTAGGACATAAAAATGTCAAATAAGTATATTTACATAAGTCATGGACAACCATAACAATAAAGAGATGTTGTTCCTATAGCACACACACCCCGTTTGGAATGGGGACCCTCTCTTTTCGCTTCGCCTTGTCACTTTTATATTTTCCTCATTTTGTGTTCCCCCTATTTTGAGTCCTAAGTGGTCAAGGAGTCCTAGAGATACCATCTTAAGTTGACCAAGTTTCACCACCTTCAAAATTTTCAAGCCTTTGGCCTTGGCAGAGATGCTTTGGCAATTTTCCTTGAAACTTCAAAATTGTCATCCTTCACCCTCTGCAAGTCTGCCTATGCGGGCCACGCTATGCACAGTTTTGGCTTGTCTTTGTCATCCCTTTAGTGGCCGAGTCAGCATGTCCACCCACCCTATGGGATTTGTGGCCTTCGTTGTCGTCTCTTTCACCGATTGACCAAATAACAAACACTTGGCTGTCATCCACCCTGTGGGCTCCGCCATTCCCGCCGCCATCCATTTTGAATTGTGTGTCCACCAACTCCACCTGCCTTCGTACCAATATTTATTACAAACATTTAATGCCTCAAAATCTATAAATAGGAGTTTCTGATGGGTCATTTTCACTAACATTCCTTATGAAAAGTTGTCAGATCCCTCCAACTTCCGCCACCTCCGCACCCGTGAGATCCTCTTGTCGTTCATGGATTGCAATCTTCAGCTTCTTCATTAAGTTCTTGCAGGTCTACCAAGTAGGGCCTCCATCGCCACCTATTTCATCAGTTTTCTTTGAAATTTGCAAAGTTATTAAAATATTAAATAGAAAAACCTTGAAACCATATAGAAGACATCACAACGTACAAAACCCATGTTTTGAAAATAAAAAATCCTTCGAACTTCATCCATGAGACGGTTGTGGAACTTGAGACCTCTGTCGTTGTGCTTAAACCAAGGCCGTTAAGCCCTTGTGATCTGTAAGACACTCATTTCCGTTATCTCAGCTTACCCAACAACAAACTTTAAACTGTGGCCGTCACCTCCCTTGAGCCCGCTCATGCGGGTGGAAGCTCCCTCTTTGTCTTCACCTTCAAACTTAATGAAAATCCTATCAGATAGAAAGTCCCTCAGGCCCCCTTATAGGTTCGTGAGTGCAAGCTTCTGCATGTGTGTAGCCCTCTTTGTTTTCCATCTTAAATGGTTGACTGACCCCGACCTCCCACCTTGCGGGTCTCACAGCATCTCTGTCCATCACTTGAATGTATCGCTAAACCCCATTTGTGGGCCATTTCATGTGGGCTTCCCCTATTGCCTCGCCGTCGTTCAACAATCATCCTCAAATAGTGAAGTCCCTAGTTCCTTCCACTGGGTGGGCCCTGTGTTGTCAGATTTCGTCTGACCCGTTAAGCAAAACAATTAAGTGTAAACCATTTGTAGGCTTCCATTCACATATCGTCACCTGGCACTCACCGTTCCAAATGGCCTTGGCTGCCCATCTATCCGGCTTGCATACTTTGTATTACCCACATCCCTTCAAGCCTTGAAATGAAACAACCAAGTTCGATGTTTGTGGACCCTTCATTGTGGGTTGTTGCCGCCCTTTGTCCACCATTTTGGAATGGCCAATGATTTCAGCCCTCCCACTCCACGAGCCTCAATGTTGACTTTTCCTCAAGTCTTTATCAAAATCATCAAGTAAAGTTGCACGCAGGTAATTGCATGCGGGTGGCCGCCTATAGGTCGATGTCCCACTTTCACCACTCTTAAACTACCAAGCCAAGCCTGGTCCCCATTGTGCAAAGCCCGACCCACCTATCGTCATCTTGTCAAAACTGAGCAAAAAACTCATGCCAATGCCTCGTGCGGGCTTGATAGTACAGACCGCTGCCTACGGGCCGACATCCGGTCCTTATCAGCTCCAAACAACGGCCACCTAACGTCCTTTCACAGGCCCCTGCCAACATCATATTGAGCAAATTGAACTTCAAGGTTGAACCAATGCTTCCTTCCCTAGCTGCGGATCCTGCATTGCGGAATGTCATCTACGAGATTCCCCCTGCCAAAGCCGTTTTAACTGATGGAGCTTCTAAACAGCTAAGACAACACCTGCATTCGCAACCTCTAGACCAACATCATAAAATGATTGAGTTAGCATTTCAAGGACCTCATAAATGATCCAACCCACATGTCAAAATGACTTAACCTCTTGGTGGGCCCCTTCACAAGGTATAAATGTTGATCCGAGTGGCTCTATGCGGGCCATTGTGCACTCTTCATCGTTTGTCTACAACTTCCTTCAAAACGGTTGCCAGCCCAAGGAAACCCGCACCCCTGGGCCCGTATTGCCATATCTTCCCTGAACGAAAGGAAAATGATGATCTGAAATGAATGTTATGATCTTTAAATCATAAATTACTTGATCTAATGTTATTTCTGTGGGATTTTTCTAACACTTCCCTTGTTTTGCACATGAATATGTTTATTGCTCCTTTTCTTGCAAGATTTATGGAATCATCTGTAGGACCTTCGAGGGCATCCACAAAGAAGGAAACGGGGAGGAAAACTACCAAAGCACTGAGGGATAAGGAAGACAAAGACCAAATGAAGTACAAATTTCAAGGAGTGGAGGTCACCTCCAAAGTTACGACAGAATGGGATACAGTCACACACACCAACTTGGGGCAGGTTGATTTAGATGAATTTAGATAGAGAGTCATTGCCAACCCCACTATGGAAAATGCAAAGAGAATTAGGAAAAGTGGGTTGGCCAAGGAAGCTGGTTTCCCACCTGCTCTTGTGGCTCCTGAGCTGGTGATGGCATGTAGGGAGGCATATCAAGAGAAAACCAAAAGAATTGTTGACCGAGATGGAAGAGTGTTGGCTGACTTGTCCTCCAGTTCCATAGGGAAAACTTTCCACATCCCTACCTTTGATCCAATAGAGGAGGCCCCAAAAGAATATATAGAAATTGCATGGAAAGATGACCCTCTAAGATGCAAGAAGCTAATTATTCAATATTGGTTGAAGGAGAAGAGGGGTAGCGCAAAAAAAGTACCTCAAGAGCTCTTCAAGAGTGATTTCCAAGAAGATTACCATGATTTGGTAACCTTACTAAGCAGAGTCATGGGCAAGAAGAATAAGAAAATTCATCTGAAGGGGTAGATAGTCCCAAGGAAAACATAGCTACCACTGAGTCATAAGAAGAAAAGGCTATATTCAACTATGACTCAGATGAAGAGGAAGAAGAGAAAACAGAGTAGGAAGCTCTAGGCCACCAAGAAATGGAGATCCAACATACTTAGAAGGAAGAAGGTGATCATGAATCACCAAAGGAGGCATCTCAAATGCCTGAATAGTTGGAGACACAATTGTAGAAGAAGGCCCCCACTCTTATGGATCCCAAAGAAAGGCTAGAGGCCATCCTAGCATGAGCTCGGATAGGAGAAAAGAAAGAGAAGAATCCAAGGGTCTGATCCCATATCATGATGGATGCATCGGGGTTGAGGAACGTACAAATTGCTACTCCAGTAATGGATAAAGGAGAAGGAATAAGCTACAATATCTCCACCATTGACCTAGGGATAGCCACAAGGGAACAAAAGATAGATCATCTCTAGGGATTTGTTGCCACTATTGTGCATCAAATGAATAAGGATCAATCCTCTAAGGAGGAGTTAAAGGCACGAGTGGCAGATCTTATAGCCTATATACAACAATGGTCTTCCCCTGAGGAACTACCCACAACGTCGTCGACCACTCCTCTACTACTTTCAAAAGATCACATTAGTAAATTGGAGAGGAAAAAGAACTAGAACAAGGCCACTGAAGACTATTTCCAAAAAGTAGTTTACAACAAAGATATGGGTATTGGCCATGTTGCTTGGACAACAAATAAGTTCAGGGAGGTACAAAAGCAACTTGAAGGCATGAGGAAATTTTGTACTAACTTCCCGAAACTATACAAGATCACGTCCCCTAAACTCAAGGATATCCTCAAGATGCCTGAAAGATCCTAGGAAAAGGAGTTGGCCCTGGTAAAGGATGACCATTGGCTCGTTGAGACCTGGAAGTTAGGCCTTGACCACATAAAGGAAGTTTTGGAGCAGGTGCTCCATGAAGTGGAGCTAGACCTAGATTGGGTCAAAGAAAATCAAGCGGACTACAAAGAATATATAAAGCTCATGACAGACTATGACATGCCTGACATCGAGCTCGACCCTAAGAAGATCAGGCCATATTTTCATAAGAAGATGGAGAATGGATCCACTAATATGCTAACGCCCGATTTTATGGATTTTTTTGCTCGAACCTTAGCTCAATTAGAGCAGGTAATCAAGAACACGCCAAAATGTAACAAGGATTGGGACGTGATTATCAAAAAGTCTAGAAATTTTAGCTCCCAAGTGCTCCAATCCGATATAATGGAGTGGAGAAAACTTTTGGCTTTGATTGGCAAGTTCATAGGATATACCACGATGAAAAAGAATGAAGGAAAGTCAGTTATTGATGATGAGTTCCTCACAATGTAGCTGCAACAAAGGAAATCAACTAGAAGACAAAAGTGCTACAACACCCAACACTCGAGGAAAAAATAGGCTAGAAGACAAGAATGCAATTTTAAATTGTAAAATATTAAGGGGTAGTCTAAACCCTAATTTGTAGTGAATCCTAGCCACACAATGAGATTAAATCTTGGACATTCATTTTTCTTTTTGAAAACTATAAATAGGGGGTCTCCTCTCATTTTCAAGAGAGAGTTGAGTTGTTGTAAAGACATGCTACTGAAATTCTAATAGAAATTCATTGCTTTTGGTGGATTCTTGAGTTTCATTCTTTTTTCATGATTCATCTCCTCATAGTTAATAGATTTGAGTAGATTTACTTTGTTGTTTTATGTGTTTAGCATGCTTTTAGTAGATTAGTTAATGTTTTTCATTGATGCTGAAGAATTCTGTTGTGTTGATGCCCTTCCTTGTTCATGCTTTTTGTTGTTTATTGATGATAAATAGTAGTGTAAAGCTAGTCTAAACATGCTTTGATTGTTGCACTAAAGTTCATCTTTTATTCATGTTTCATGGTGAATGAATAATTGAAAATTTGTACACCTTAGAAGATTACACTAGTTTCATGAGACTATTAGCTAACTTGGTTAAGTGGAACTTAGTTTCAGGAAGGTTGTCCACTGTAGCATCCTCTATTATCACTGTTCATCAGTAGTTTTAGGTCTAGGAACTTACTCTCTTCCTTTCCCTTTTGACCTTTCTTTAAAATAGTAATTTAGGAAAAGTTTAGGCATCACTGTAAAGCCAAATCTAATGAAAAAAGTGGAGTTTCTGACCGCTATCCTATACTTGCATCAATAGAACAACATTTCAGAATTTTATAAACTCCATTTAAGGGACCAATTCCCCTCCAACTTAACATATGTAAGGCTGCCCTGTGATTACCAGCAAAACATATGAACCAACTGTGACATTCCAAGCAAGTCATGACCTAACATTCAAAACCTTTGGATAGATTTCTGCAATTTACTTGTAGGAAATTGTCTTTCAAGAGAGGTGATGTACTTATGCATTACCTGTGTTGAGAAGTGCTAAAACACCCATCAACAAAACAAGAGCTAGGAGGGACGAATTTGTGTTAAGTTGGATCGAATCGGTTCATTCTCCCTTCAAAGATTTCTAAGATTTCTAAGGTCAACACCAAACAAAGGGGAATTTTAGGAGCTACAAACCCCTACTAGGGCTAAGAAGACTCGAAAAGGGGACATAACTTCATCCTCTTCATCCGCTCCATCCGCTTCACCTCTATCCTCACCTATTGCTTCCATCCATTCACACCACATTCACCCTTCTTTTCCAACATCCACTTCCTCCACTCAGTCCACCCAAACTACCCTCCAACCACTTGCTTCCCATAGCCAAGGTGTTGTCCTTGTCCCTGCCCTTCAATTCCAAGGCGCAGTCCCAACTGTTGTTGCCCCTGCATAGCCTTAGGTTCCTATTGCACAACAAATGCAACTTTCACCTCCCCCCATGGCTTGGTTGGGTAACAGTCCTTCTCCACTATAGTTCAATGATTATCATGACATGCCAAAGAATTTGGAAAGATTTTGCATGAAGTTTCATCTGCACGACCCACAGAGGATAGAAAAAGAACATGTTAAAATATTCCAAACAACATTGAAAGACATGCAGATCAATCACGAGGATGTGGCTTTCCAACTCTTCCCTCATTCCTTAGGGGAAGAGGCCTTCTATTGGTACATCAACTTTCCAACCAAGTCCATCACCACTTGTGATCTCTTGAAGAATGCATTCTTGCAGAAGTACAAGATTCTGATCAACCCTTTAGAATTATATCAGCAATTCATGTCCATACGTAAGGAGGTCAACGAACCAATTAGCTCTTTCAACGATCGGTTTCACCGGGAATTCATGAGATTGCAAGCTCCATATGTGCTTAATGATGCTACAACCTTGCCAATTTATTATGCTTCCCTAGACAACCTTACTATTGCATTGGTGAAAATAATGTGCCTACTGCCCGCCAGGCTGGTGGATGCTTATGCTGAAGTAGTTATAAGTAGCACTGACTTGGGACAAAATATTTCTGGTCCACTTCCTTCCTTGGGATATGTTGCTCATTCCATGTAGATTCAAGGGCTTACCCAAGCTCTAGCACATCAGACACCCCTTATGAATCAAGTTCCATAGCTGCCCATATTTCCTCACCTAGGACAACCATTGAATTAGGCACCTCTCATGCCTCATTACTTGCAACTTCAAGAGCAACAGGTCTATCCTCAATAGTCCCAAGTACCTACATACCTACAAGGGCCCAAATTCTCGCAAGCACAACAAAACCAACCAATGGTGCAACTTGTTTTCCTTTAGAGCCAAGCACCACAACCGAGAAATACAGAGAAGGATCGGTTGGATGAGCTGACGAAAATGATCAGAAAAATTTCTACGAAGATGACACACCTAATAAATTAGAATAATCAGCTACAAGCTTCTCAATGTAGCATCAAATCCAACCTCAACTTAGACAATAGAGATAACCGTGATACGGGTACCTCATCTGGGAAAAATTATGAACGAGGACAAAATTCCAACCAGAACTTTGAAAAGAAGCCTTCACAAAGACAAAATCGAACATGGAATACAAGGCCTAACAATGTAGGTGTTCCCACCCCTCTCAATCAACCTGTTGGTGCAGAGAAGAAAACTAGTGGGGTGTATCTCGCTGAGGAAGCATTGTCCAGATGGTGTCAAATCAGTAAAACAAATAGGCACTCTGAGTTGGATTGCCCAGAGTTCCTCATAGTCGCAGAGATCTTTCAAGTAGAGGTTCATAATGTTATGGATAATGTTGGTTGTCGAGACCTAGTCCCATCTGAACCGTATGATTCTTAAGTGCTTGTGCTTAACTAGGCTTCGTTTCCCAAAAGTAAGAGCAATGCACCTGAAAGGGAGACCACTGCCTCGAAGGACGAAGAAGCAAAGGAGGTATGTGATGAAGACACCTTATCCTATCTCTTCCTTCAATGGATAATGGTCTAATAGATGAAGAATAATTACATGAGGACGAGGTTCATATGTTTCACCAAAGGGAAAACCCTTATAATTTACAAAATAGGCAAGCAAGCAACCCCTTCACAACCTCGACCGCACCCAATAACTTTAGTACTTGGCCTGACCTAAACGTTACCAAACAATCTAGGTTACCCCTATGGGCCCACTAAATACTTTAACAAGAACAAGAAGCCAAACCAAATGCAAAACCATTCCACAAGTTCTTCCCAGGGAAAATTCTCCAAGTTCAAGATTGAGCAAATGGGCGAATACGTGGCCGACGAGTTCAAGAAAGTTAAAATAAGCTTGTCTACCTTTGAGTTGCTTAAATTTCCTGCAGTTAAGAATGCCTTCTTTAGAATGATCAATGGGACTCCTTCCTCTAAGTCAACACAAGAGACACCCGCAAAGAAAGTTTCTTTCGATGAATCACAACATGACCTCGTAATTCAGGAAATCATAGGTAAGAAAAGAGATGTTCCCTCCAATCAGAAAATGGGAAAGCAACCTGCCAAAGAACAAAGTCAAGTACAGAACAAGGATAATACTAATGAGAAAGATAGAAACCAAGTAGCCCAAGTGGACACACACATGGGATTATTCCAAGGAAATTTGGAAACAACTCCCTTCCTCACCACTATTAGGATATTTGGGAAAAACCTACACAATTGCTTGATCAACTCAGGAGCATCAACTAACATCATGCCCCTTGTTGTATGCAAAGCTTTGGGAATAGTCCCTACTCCTTCTAGAAGAAAGGTGACTCAACTAGACAAAACTGAGGTGAACATAGTTGGAGAAATCAATTGTATTCCCATGAAGATTGTTGCAGACCCAAGAGTGCATCAAGTTATTGATATTCAGGTAACAAACATCCCAGACACATATGGCATAATATTAGGATGAGACTTCACCAAGGCATTGAATGGATATGCCGCAACTGACTTTTCTGACATGTGATTTCCATGGAAGGGGCTGCCAAACCAGATTTGTAGACCAGGAGCCACGCATGAAGTTTATGATTATGAAGTACAACAACACTAATGAGGTGTTGTTTGTTGAAACAAAGATGGGTAATTATTGCTCCAACGCTTACCAAGAAAAAATAGAGTTCCAAGAAGAAGATTTAGCTGAAGAGGTTTTCCTTGTGTTGTCTAGCCCTGATACCAATCTAGCCTACATGCCTTCAAGCATAGAAATGCTGGTAGAATCAGATGATGATGAATCCTATGAAGATGGTAATTTGGGACTACTAGATGGATTCTAGGACTTCATAGAAAAATGTGTACAAGATCAGCTCAACCTTGGGACACAGATGAATTTCCAAGAGCTCTTGTTAACTAGTTGGTGTAGGGTCCACAATGTGCCACTCAGAATTTGAATGTTTTCTTTGTCAAATAGCAGTTGTTCACATCAGTGGAAAAGTTATGCCCAAAGAGGAACTATCAATAAGACAATCAGCCACCAATAATGAGGAGCTAGTACCGAGCCTAGAAAGTGCAAATTCAAGTGTGCAGCTAGGAAAAGATGAATGTCTGATCAGCCCTGGAGTTAAAGATCCCTCCAAGTTTTGGAAATTGTGATTCGATGGGTCCAAGTCCAAGAAAGGAGTAGGAGTTGGGTTAAAACTCATCATCCCCACGGGTAAGTCTTACTTTGTTGCTCATAGGCTTCAATTTTATTGCACCAATAACGTAGCAGAGTACGAAGCACTTGTTCATGGTTAGTTGATGGCCTTAAGGAAAAAAGTTAAAATGTTACAAGTCTTTGGTGACTTTGAGATAGTAGTAAATAAAGTCCAAAAATTGTATTCTTTTCATGACAGAATGTTAGCAAACTATAGGCATATAGTTTGGGATCTTCTAGAGAGTTTAGATGCCTTTGACATTTAATTGATCCCTCGCTCTCAAAATCACATTGTTGATGCCTTGGCCCAAGCAGCCAGCACTCTTCAACCTTTGTCATTGTCTAGCCTCAAAAGATTTACTATTGAGCTTACCTCCACCCCATCTGTGCTAGACAACATTACCCACTTCCAAGTGTTCAATGATGACAAGCACATCTTGGATTTCATCACCAATTCTGATGTGTTTGTAACTCAAATCATTGATGAAGCCAAGCCTAAAGAGGTTGAATTGGATATAGAAGGGTTTATCAACCTCAAAACTAATACTATTCCTAGAGGCATGGTCCAAATTGAGTGGATATTTGACTTAGATCAGATCAAAGATCAAGATCAACAAGCAAAGAGAGACTGCATCAACAATCAATGTGACACTCACAACCTTGGAAACGCTGAGGAGGTTAGAAATGTATTCATTGGTAAAGTGTACATGCCTAAAGAAAAGAAAGGAATCATTGATGCTTTGTGGAAGTATCATGATGTAGTTGCTTGGAGTTATGAGGATTTAAAGACATATGACACCTTAATCATCACACACGCCATCCCTCTCAAGCCAGACATGAGACCTTTCCGGCAGCGTCAATGTCCAATCAACACATTATTAGAGCCTATCATTTACAAGGAAGTTTAGAAGTTGCTGACGGCTAGAATTATATTTCTAGTAAGGCACTCCACATGGGTGGCTAATTTGGTCCTGGTAAGAAAAAAGAATGGAGAAATCAGAATGTGTGTGGATTTCTGCAACCTGAACAAAGCTTCAAAGAAGGACAATTATCTAGTACCTTCATTAGATGAAGTGTTGTAGATTAGCAATGGCTCTCAAATGATGTCTTTCTTAGATGGATACTCTAGGTAAAACCAGGTGATGGTGCAATATGAAGATAGGCTCAAAACAGCGTTCACCACAAAGTGGGGAACCTTTGCATATAGAGAATGTTGTTTGGACTCATCAATGTTGGTGCCACTTTCTAGCATGCAATGGATATCACCCTCAAGGACCTGATAGGAAAATGCATTATCATCTACATGAATGATCTCATGGTGTTTTCCAAGAAGAGAGATGATCATGTTGTTGATCTATGCAAAGTTTTTCAGAAGTGCAGAGAATTTGGGATTTCCCTCAATCTGAAGAAGTGTATCTTTAGAGTTACAGAAGGTAAGTTGCTCGGGCATGTTATTTCAAAGAAAGGAATCTCAATAGACCCTGAGCATATTCAAGCAATATTGAAGATTCAACTACCAAGTAGCAAGAAAGAGTTGAAATCTTTCTTCAGAAAGATAAATTTTGTCAGAAAATTCATCACGAGCTTTGCTAAAATAGTCAAGCCACTCAATGCAATGCTAAAACAAGATGTTAAAGTTGAATGGACTTCAGAGGTGAAATAGGCCTTCAAGGAAATCAAGAATGCAATTTTTGATGCACCTATGTTAGTTAGTCACAATTACCTAAAGTCATTCTACATTTACTCATTTTCTTCAGATCATTCATGTGCCAACATATTGACTCAAAAAGATGATGAAGGGAGTGAGCACCCAATTTCCTTTATGAGTGCTCCATTAAAAGATGTAGAATTGAGGTATGACAATGTGGAAAAGCAAGCATATGCCTTGTTCAGGGGAGTCAAGAAATCTAGACACTACATCTTGCGAAACAAGGTATTTTCCATTGTTCACGACCCGACAATAAAGACATTGTTGATGCATAATGAGCTAGGAGAAAGAAGAGAAAAATGGGTCACCCTACTGCAGGAATACAACATGGACATTTAGCCCACGAAATTAGTAAGAGGATAGGCCCTCACCTGAACAATAGCTTAAATGATAGCTGAAGTGGGACCCGAGTTTACGATACAACAATATCAACTTGAAGATGTCTCCCCCGGAGAGTGGTATGACGACATCATCTACTACCTACTGAATAAAAAGTGCCCATCTCATCTACAAGGAGTTCAAAAGTGTGCTCTCCAAATGAAAAGAAACAGCTACATGTTGCAGGGTTCCATATTGTACAAGAGGAATCATGAAGGCATCTACCTCATATGCCTTGGAAAAGAGGAGGCAACATGAGTTTTAAAAGAATTTCATGATAAATTTGGCACTGGTCATAGATCTAGACCTTTCACTACTCATCAAATCTTACGAGTCAGGTACTATTGACCAACCGTATTCAAGGACACACAAAACCATGTTTGAACCTATCATGTGTGCCAGACCGCCACAACTTGAGAATGAAATGTTGTTGTCCCATTGCAACCAGTTTTGGAGGTAAGACTATTCACTCAATGGGGTTTCGACTTCATTGGTCCGGTAATCCCACCATCTTTTGTGGGTCACAGGTACATTCTAACCACCTCTGATTACTGTACTAGATGGAGAAAAGCAATTGCATGTAGGCAATGTACCATAGAGGTAGTTAGTAATTTTCTTGAAAGTTTCATTTTAAAGTGTTTGGTTGCCTGTACACCCTTGTTTGTGACAACGACCCTGCCTTGTCCTCGCTAAAATTTGCTAGTTGGGCATTTGATTATGGCATTGCCCTTAAATTTTCACCTAATTACTATCCCCAGGGAAATGACCTAGCTGAATCCACAAACAAGAACCTAATCACTATAATCAAGAAGTTGCTCGATAGGAACCCTAAGGACTAGTGCACTCCGCTGAATTTCACCCTTTGGGAAGATCGTACAAACCATTGTAGATGTGGAAAATGTAAACTAAATACAATTAAATACACCTCTTAATGAAACATTGTATCAAGATTAAACATGAATTAAACTAATTTAAAACACAGAAAAGCCTGAAAGCATCTCATTGTCTCCTATCTCCAAAGATTTATTAAGCTACAGAAGCTCTTAGATTTGTAAGCACTGTAACTGTTTAAAATGCCTATCTAGAGAATGGAATGGATGCTAAATGCAATGATGTTATGATTGCTAATGAATTCTAGATGATATGATGCTACTGTAAATGAAGCCTGATGGATGAAAGCTACAGTAAAAAGAAACTATGATGCTATTGTGATATGAAATCTACTGATTCCATGATGCTATGATACTAAAATGCTAATGCTAAATGATTATGATTTCTTGAATACTAATTCATGCAGAGTAAGTTTGCATAAAGGATGATGATTCTCGGATCATTTTGATGCTTCAAAAGGCTGTATATATAGATTTTCGACAGCACATTTGCACAGGGGTAACACAACAGAGGTTGAGATTCAATCTAGGAATTTTGAATGGTATGAGATGAGAAGGTGGAGTTGATCATGGGAGATTGTTCCTCCCCATGAAAACACCAGGCAAGATGAAAGGAAAGATTTGAGGCAGAAGATTGAGAGGATTGCATGCAAGTTTGTCCCCGAGGCTTTTCCCATGAATGACAGTTAAATTAATTAGATTTGAAAAATCTAATTTTATTGGTGAGTGAATAGAGGGATTTGATTTATGCTTTTATTTAAATATTTTTGGTTTATTTAAATTCAGCAAAAGGAGAATAAATAATTTAATAAAATAAACTATAGAAGTTTGTTTATTAAATTAAATAGAAGAAAAGAAGTATGATGTAATAATTAAATAATGCCAACTATTGAAGTTGTATATTTAATTTAAGATAGAATTTAATGGATAAAGTATAGAAGAAATAATAATGATAATAATTAAATAAAACAAAGTATTTAATTTTGTTTATTTAATTAAGAGGGAAATATGATAAGAAAGAAGAACTAATAGTGAACTTAATATAAATAAATATTTCTATTTATTTACTAAGTAGATGAATTTAAGATTAATTAATCAAATAAGTCGTATTTAATTAATTAGATTTCCCCAGACCATTTTTAGGTGTCTACATTTTTCCCCTCTTTGAAGTGATGTGTTTACACGTTGCTTCAAAGAAAAATTTGTGCTACTACTGCCAGTATCAATAAAAAAAAATTCAGAATGCCCCAGACATGACTTTCAGGTGATTGATGGATAAAGTTACATTTTTGGTTTCTAGAGAGGTCAAGAGGAAGAATGTTGTCTTTGAGGTAATTATAGATCTATCCATATTGTAAGGGTTGAATGTTGGGTATGTGGCATATGGTTTGTGAATCAGGGTTATCGTATGCAGGACTAGATACTTGTTCAACCATAAACTCATATCAACCTTTCTTGTCTAATAATTGCAAAAGGGGTGCAATTTTTGCCATGGCATTTGCAGCTTTGTTTTCTACCCGTGGTATTTGCTCGAACTTGATATCCATGAAGTATTTCTTTAGATCATCTATCATTTGCTTATAAGGCATGAGCTTCTCATCCTTTGTTTGATACTCATTATTTACTTGATAGATGACAAGCTGTGAGTCCCCATACACTTGTATTTTTGTGATTTTCCATTCAATAGGTATTTTGATGCCGATAATCAATGCTTCATATTTAGCTATATTTTTTGTGCATGGAAACATTAACCTATAAGATCTGGGAATAGTGTGTCCTTGAGGTGTGACAAATAGAATTCATGCCCCCTCTCCTCTCTATGTATATGATCCATCAAAGTACAGTCTCCATTGTTGAGTTGTAATATTCATGAAGTCAACGTCTAGAAATTCAATGTGCATTGGATGATGATCCTATAATGGAGCTTTAGCTAGTTGATTTTCTATTACCTATCCTTTGATGGCTCTCCTATCAACATATTGGATATCAAACTCACTCAATATCATGACCCATTTTGCAAGTCTTCATGTTAGTGCAGCTTTACTAAGTAAGTATTTTAATGGGTCTATTTTTGCTATGAGCCTGACTGTATGAGTCAACATGTAGTGTCACAATTGTTGAGTTGCAAATACCACTGCTAGAAAATCCTTTTCTATGAATGTATAGTTTATTTCATATCCATTGAGAGTCATGTTGATGTAGTAAACTGCTTGTTCTTTTCCTTCAGAATCCTCTTTAGCTAATAGAGCTCCTAAAGATATTTCAATTGTTGCAATATATAGTAATAGTGGTCTTTTTGCTATGGGTGGCATGAGTATTGGAGGTGTCACCAAATATTGTTTTATCTGGTCAAAATTTGTTTCACAGTTATGATCCCATTTGAATGAAACATTTTTTATGAAGTAGATGGTTAAATGGATGACTCTTATCTGCTAGCTGGGAGATAAATCTTCTGATGGATTGTAACCTACCTTGTAGGGACCATAATTGACTGATGTTTTTAGGTGGTGGCATATCCATGATTTCCTTAACGTTAGTTGGATCCACTTCAATACCTTTTTTTCTGAAACTATGTAACCTAGAAGTTTTGTTGAAGTCACCCCAAAGATACACTTCTTTGGGTTCAATCTTACATTGAATTTTTCTAGTCTAGTGAAGATCTTATCAAGTATTTCTAGATGTCCTTCCCTAGTGTGTGATTTTTTGAAATGTCATCCACATAATATTCCATGAAAGTATGCATCATATCATGAAAAATTGTGGTCATTGCTCGCTGATATGTTGCACCTGCATTTTTCAATCCAAAAGGCATGACATTCCAGTAGAATGTTCTCCAAGGGAAAGCGAATGTCATCTTTTCTTGATCCTCAGGTGATATTTTTATTTGATTGTACCCTGAGAAGCCATCCATTATAGATAGCATGGCATGTCCTGATGTTAGATCAACAATTATGTCAATGTTGGGCAAAGTAAAATCATCCTTTGGGCATGCCTTGTTTAAATCTCTAAAATTTGTGCATATTCTAATGCTATGATCAGGTTTTGATACTGGCACAATGTTTGAGATCCATTATGCATAATCTATGCATCTGATAAATCCTGCATCTAATAATTCTTTAGTTCAGCTTTAACCAAAAGGGCAATGTGGGGATGCATCTTTCTCAATTTTTCTTTGACTGGTTTGATTCCCTTTGGTAGTGATAAATGATTCATTAGAAGTTGTGGATCCAATCCTAGCATGCCAGAATAAGACCATGCAAAATTTATTTTTCATTGCTCAAAGAATCTAGTGAATTTCAGCTTCTCTTGTTCTGTCATGGATGTTGCTAGATGTAAGATCTTTGCTTCTTCAGATGTTCCCAGATTTATAGAATATGTTGGCTCTACCAGTACTGATGATCTGTCATGGTAGTGTTTTGGGAGAGTGTCAAATCTTTCATCCTTCAGTGCCTCAGAAAGGTTTTCGCTGTTGGATACGTTCTTTATTTTTCTCTTTTCAAAATCTAATGCTGCCTTAGAGAGGTTTTCATCATTAGATTTATTTTTACTGTTATCATTTTTGTAACTGAAATATTTGGCACCCTCCTGATGTAAAGTATCGATATGAGTGTTATGGATAGTACTTGTATATGTTTTTTCACAGCATAGATAATTTATGATGGCGTCATCGTTTAAAAAGACTAGTATAAGACTAGGTTCGATGGGTTCCCAGTCAATAAGTTTGGGGTGCATTAATGGTAAGAAGTCATCAGATTGAACAAGGTCAACTGTTGTAAGTGTCATGATAGCTAGGTGGTCAAATTTATTTGTAGGATGTTCAAGGTCTATGACGGTACTCACCTCTAAGTTTTCTAACTCACTCAATGTCTAATCATCCTCACTTGAGTCATCAATATTTGTTGATCCCATAACAAATGTTCTAATTCCTGAACCTTGTCCCTCCTCTCGTAAGGGTGTATATGTTTGGATAATATCAATCTCTTTATCAGTATATGATGTAGCAGATAGATGATCCCATTCATATTCATTTGAGTCTATGTCAGAGCCATCTCTCATTTGTAGTATCATTTCCACTGCTTTTTGGGTTTCTTCTTCTTTTTGCTCAGTTATGTAGCCTAATCTCATTTTTTCTTTAGGCTGTAATGTGAGAGGCTAAATGGGTTCAATAATACCTTCCTTTCTCTTTCCAATTGGTCCTTGACCTTTGTAACCCATTTTCTCTAAAATGGCCTTCCCTTTTCCATACTAATTTGTTTTGATGCTGACGTTTGTTGATTTTGATGCTTCCTCATCTTTGTATAGCCAACTGAGAATGGATTTGTCTTCAGACTCCTCTTCGAGTGTACCTAATTTTATGAACCTTTCATTTAGGGTTGTGATGGGTTGTGATGATCTTGGAGATTTTAATATGGGTTTTCCATATGTTTTTGGTGATGGTGGTAACTGTGATAGGCACAAAGATTTCTCAAGAGAATATTCTCCTACACCCTCTTCCTTTATCTGAACCTTTTCTAAAAGTTGTGATAATTCATGTATAGGACCTTTAGCTTTTGATGTGTCCGTGATAGTTATTTCTTTCTCTAGATTCCTTTTCTCAACCCATTTAGATATAAAATTAGGTTGGCTATCCATAGTAGATGAATTAGAAGTATTGACTTCTCGGTTATGAGGTATCAGAGTGTCTTGAGTTGCCTTTAACATGTTGCAAGTCTATGGATTGTTGTTGTGAGCTAATATGGTGACTTCATGTCCATTTACTGGAAATTTTAGACATTGATGGTATGTTGAAGGTACTGCTTGCATGTCATGGATCCATGGACAACCCAATAGTATGTTGTATGTTAGATCTTTGTCTAACACTTGACAAACAATGTTTTTGACAATCGGCCCTACCTAGATTGGATGTATCATAAGTCCTCTAGAAGACTTTTCCTCTTCATCATATGCCTTTATCGTTATTTTTCTCTTGGCGTCAATGGCATTATCAGAATATCCTAGTGCATGAATTAGTTTCAAGGTACAAATATTTAGACCAGCTCCTCCATCTATCAGAACACGCTTAACATGGTGTTTATGGATGAGAACTTTGATATGCAAGGCTGCATTGTGTGGGTGAGTTATAGATACATCATCTTGTTTAGAGAACGATAGACAATGAGGTGTGGTGAGATGTCCCACCATGGCTTGGAATTGACAAACATCCAAATTATTAGGGACCGTTGTAGTAACGAGAGCTTGTTCTAAAACTTCCTTGTGTGATGGTGAAATTTTGAGAAGTTCTAAAATGGATATTTGTGCGGGTATCTTTTGTAATTGGTCAATGATATTGTATTGATGTGATGGGGGAGCATTTTTTTTGGAGGAAATTCCTTTCAGTATTACCCTGGATTGTCCCCTTGTCGTTATATTGACTTGTGGATGATCTTGTGTTTCCCTTATTTTTAAAACATTGATTTGATTATCAAATGTTCCTACACTTATCCTCATATTCAGGGATTCAATGTTGTGGTTTATGTTCTCCTTTTGGGTGTCAATGTCATTTTTCTCTACCTCAGAAAGGAAAAGAATGGTGGTGTCATAGACATAGTTTATGCTTTTTCCCTTACCACTAGAAGAAGACTCTCCTTTTTCATAGTTGGGTAATGGATTGATAAATGCACTGTGATCATTGTTTGTCTAAGGCCCTTCAAAAAACACCTTCTTGGCTTCGATCAAGTCTTGTATTAGGTGTTTTAGTTGCATACAGTCATTTTTCTTATGTCCTCTATTATTATGGAAATTACAATAATCTGCATCATTCCACCATGATGGTTTTACCTTTGGCTCCCAATTTAGAGCTTCTAGTAAAGTAATAAGTTTGTTCGCAATGAGTTCTTTCATTGTTGATTCTAATGTTTTTCCTAATGGAGTGAATTTTCATCGATTTGATTGCCTTTGGTATGACGGTCGTGATTCTACATTGTTGGTGTTGTTGTTTTGGATCATGCCCCGACTATTGTTTTGGTTTTCCTTTTGGTTTGCTTTGGCAGTTGACGCTGTAAAATTGAATACTAGTTTTACATTGTCAGTTGTAGGTTCATTATTTCCAGTATTTCTATTTTTCTGTCAAAATTTTGGCTTGTCATTGTTTCCATAGTGATTTGAATTGTTGGATGTTTCACTATAGTGCTTGATCACTCCTCATTTGAGTAGGGCTTCTTCGATTTTGAGCCCATTCTCAATTACTTTTTTGAATGTTGATGGACATTGTAATTCAAGTCGATAACTTATTTGATCATTTAAATTGTCTATAAATAATTCAATCTTCTCCTCTTCAGGTATAGATCGAGGATACCTAGTGAACAACTTTCTCCATCGTTGTAAGAATGATAAAAATGTCTCACCATTTTTCTTTTTTAGATTATAGAGATCCTTTATGGTTACGTCATGTGTTATGTTGAAAGAGAATTGAGAAATGAATTTTTTAACCAATTCCTCAAAGGATTTGATCCCTGGTTGTAATTTTGAGAACCATTCCATGCAATGGGCTCCCAAACTCCTAGGAAATAACCTCATGAGGTATGTATCTTCTTGTGCAAATTCGAGGCTCATTGTCCTAAATTCTCGTACATGGTCAATTGGGTCTGATTTTCCATTGTATTTTTCGTACTTAGGAAACTCACAATGTCTTGAGAAGGGTATCATATCCACGCATCGATGAAAAGGGTAAGGAAAAATGTCCTTTAATAAATATATTTTTGTGGTTCCTGTTTTCATGTTTTGAATCTGTTGTTGTAGAATTTGCATGAGTTGTTAAAGCTACTACTTGATTTGTATCCTGGGTATGGTTTGGTTCCATCTCATTAGTTCTAGGTGTTTCCTTCAACCGATTGATGTCAAAATCTTTCGGAATTTTGGCACCTAACTTTGTTAACATTAAGAGGTATTTCTCCATGTCTTGTTCTAAGACCTTTTCCATAAATTTATGAAAATTTGGGTCTTGTTGTGCATGTTGTATATCCTCTTGTGTTATTTCGTTGTTCTCATCTTGTTGGTATCAAAAAAAAGGGTTCTCTTCAGTCATGTTTAGATTTTTGGTTTCTTTTTCTCTAAGTTTTTTCCTTTGTAACCTTGTTAAGATTGGCATACAAGTTTTTGTTGTTTTCCCTCACTAAACTTAGATCTTTTATGTGGTGTTAGTGTCAATTCATTTTTTTTAAAGAAGCCAAAATAGAATGATGTATTCTATTAATGAGGTTAACTTAAAATTCTTGATTACTAAGTCTTTTTGTCTCGTGATGGTAGAATGTCAAAAATCCTAATGAGGAAACTTGGCTCACTAATCCAGGATTTGTTTTGATAATTTGGACACTTTGTATTTTGCAAGATCTGGTTTTTGTGTAAAACAATTTTAACTTGTAAGAACCTTCTTTGTTTCACAATGTTAGGATACTGTCTGGTCTGTAAAATCTTTCTGACTTGTAAAATTTTATGTTTCTGTTGTTGGTCTAACTGACGGTTGTTCTGAAAGTTTCTCTATTTTTCTCCTTTTGCGGACGTGCTAATACAGAGGGCATAAGCGCTAAAACATAGCTTATAAGTGCTAAAACATAGCTTATAAGTGCTAAAACATAGAGAAAAAGCGTTAAAACAAAGTTCAGAAGCGCTATGTTTTTCTGTGGAAGTGCTATAATAGAGTTCAGAAGCGCTATGTTTTTCTGTAGAAGCGCAAAAATAGAGTTCAGAAGCGCTATGTTTTTCTGTAGAAGCGCTAAAATAGAGAGCAGAAGCGCTAGAATGTTGGATACTGGAATTTCTTGGCAGTTTGGTTTATTGTGACAGAAGCATTATGAGATTGTTCAGAAGCGCTAAAACAAAGGGTCGAAGTGCTAAAATAAAGGGTTGAAGTGCTAAAACAAAGGGTTGAAGCGCTAAAGTTTTTTTTAGAAGCGTTGTAGTTTCTGCTTAATGCCAAGCAGGGTGTGGTAGTATCGGTCTCTGAGCTGCTATGTCTACTTTCTCTTCTTCTTCGTCCAATATTATGGATGACGTAAGGAATTGATGGGGTGTTTCGTTCTTTTCAAAAATAAATGTCCTCAAACTACTGATTATGTCAGTTTGAGTGCTTCAATGTGTACATTACCAAGTTGAAATATTGGTGTGGTTAGCCCTAGTTGTTGAATAGGAGTTGTAGGCCACCAAATGGTCATAAGGTGGTAACTCTAAGGTTTCCAAAGTTTTGTCTACTGTAAGAACTGATCTGGTCTAGTGGAGTATTCTATGGCAAGGTGTGGAATGGAGGATTGTCGAATACGATGACTATGGTTGAATTCCTGTGAAAGAGCGTTTCTTTGAATATAGGCTTGTGAAGTCAAAGGTTCTACATTATAATCATCAGTGTAGCCCCTATCAAAATTATGGAACCTATGGAGGAATGTTCTATGATGAAGCAAAGTCTTCCTATTCTGATACAAGAAACGTCGTCTTTGCAAAAGATGTTTGTAACTAAGTGTTTTTTTTGGTTTTTTAATTCTCTTGGCCAAAGATTTTTTGACAAACTTAGTGGTTTTCCAATCTCTAATCATGTATGATTTTGTATTTTTCAAGATGATCTTTTATCTGAATTTTAATGATTTTGGAATACACAGCACTCAAATGAAGACAATTGTTTTTTTTTTTAAAGAGTTGTAATCTAAACAGATAGTGTATGTTTAAAAGAACCACACATGGTCCTATTTTTACTGGTTTGATAACAAGAAGACACTTCAAACAGGCTCACTCTTAATAGTCAAAAGGTCATCATTATACTCAACAGCCCACAGCTTAAAATTGTGTCGACTCACACAGCCATGTCGCCCCCTAGAGGGCGCCCGTGTTTTTGTCTTTTCCAGGTGTGTACTCAGAGTGACGGAAGTGGATACCAGATCCCCTGAGCAAATAGTCCTTGGAAATTATATGGTGAGTGTTTTGGGGGCATATTCTTCCCTCCCCTTGCACTGTGATTATTACAATGTTTGGTTACTGACTCAGCTGGATACTACACTAGATTCTTAAAAAGGGTTTCCATTCGGAGCGGAAATAATAGAATCCCTTAGGAGACCTCCCAACCTTTAGAACAAAGGTTTTAGGGCTGGCTATCTTGCACACTTCCAGAAGAAGTGGGTTTCCCCAGATTTGCTTTAAACTTTATAGTGGGGTGGAAAAACCTGGCTTTGGTTTGAACCCACTTAGGTCGTTCCCGTAGGGTGAGTAATTTTTCCCACTACGACAGGCCTTCTAAAGGATGTAATAAAAATTGAAGAATGCATAAAAAGGATGAGTCTGGCTTTTTGGATCACCCAGTTAAGGGGAGAGCATATGCCTATCAACCATTCAAACACAGAAACCACTTGTTCAAATTTTAAATCCCAAACGAAAGAAATTTCTAATCTATGTGAAAATGTTGCTTCACAAAAAGACATGGTGTTCATTTTTAAATCCCAAATTGAAAAGTTTGGTGACTACCCTAGGATTGATAAATTTTAGTCCAATTTGAAAATGTGATTATCCTAGGATTGATCCATTTTAAACCAACTAAAGAAGTGTCTATCCTAGATTGATTCTTTTTAATCCAACTGAAGAAATGAAATTTACTAGCCGCGGACACATCGGATCTAGAAAATGAGTTTATACAGAAGCGCTATGACAGTGATCAAAAGCTCTATAAAAATCAACATACGCGCTATAGAAATAGATAGAAGCACTATAGAAATTTCCAGAAGCACTATAGAAATAGATAGAAGTGCTAAAACAGATGTTGAATATTACTGCTAGTCCGTTCTGATTGTGAATTGAAGCGCTAAAACAGTCATGCAAAGCGCTATACTTTTCTGTAGAAGCGCTAGAACAGTCCTCGGAAGCACTATACTTTTTGTCAAAAGCGCTAGAATAGTCCTCAGAAGTGCTATAGAATCTTCCGAACATGCTAAAACGGATCATGCCAGACTCCTATACGAAAACTTTCCAGAAAAACTTGTTAAAAACATGGGGAAGAGCCCCACGGTGGGCACCAGAATGTAGATGTGGAAAATGTAAACTAAATACAATTAAATACACCTCTTAATGAAACATTGTATCAAGATTAAACATGAATTAAACTAATTTAAAACACATAAAATCCTGAAAGCATCTCATTGTCTCCTATCTCCAAAGATTTATTAAGCTACAGAAGCTCTCAAATTTTTAAGCACCGTAACTGTTTAAAATACCTATCTAGAGAATGGAATGGATGCTAAATGCAATGATGTTATGATTGCTAATGAATTCTAGATGATATGATGCTACTGTAAATGAAGCCTGATGGATGAAAGCTATAGTAAAAAGAAACTATGATGCTGTCGTGATATGAAATCTACTGATGCCATGATGCTATGATACTAAAATGCTAATGCTAAATGATTATGATTGCTTGAATACTAATTCCTGCTGAGTAAGTTTGAATAAAGGATGATGATTCTCAGATCATTTTGATGCTTCAGAAGGCTGTATATATAGATTTTTTGCAGCACATTTGCACAGGGGTAACACAACAGAGGTTGAGATTCAATCTAGGGATTTTGAATGGTATGAGATGAGAAGGTGGAGCTGATCATGGGAGATTGTTCCTCCCCATGAAAACACTAGGCAAGATGAAAGGAAAGATTTGAGGCAAAAGATTGAGAGGACTGCCTACAAGTTTGTCCCTGAGGCTTTTCCCGTGAATGACAGTTAAATTAATTAGATTTGAAAAATCTAATTTTATTGGTGAGTGAATAGAGGGATTTGATTTATGCTTTTATTTAAATATTTTTGGTTTATTTAAATTCAACAAAAGGAGAATAAATAATTTAATAAAATAAGCTATAGAAGTTTGTTTATTAAATTAAATAGAAGAAAAGAAGTATGATGTAATACTTAAATAATGCCAACTATTGAAGTTGTATATTTAATTTAAGATAGAATTTAATGGATAAAGTATAGAAGAAATAATAATGATAATAATTAAATAAAACAAAGTATTTAATTTTGTTTATTTAATTAAGAGGGAAATATGATAAGAAAGAAGAACTAATAGTGAACTTAATATAAATAAATATTTCTATTTATTTACTAAGTAGATGAATTTAAGATTAATTAATCAAATAAGTCGTATTTAATTAATTAGATTTCCCCAGACCATTTTTAGGTGTCTACAATCATAAGGCCTCCCTAGTTGATTCCCCATTTCACCTCATTCACAGCTTAGAGCCTATGTTTCTTGCTCACCTCAAGATCCCCACCCTCCAGTTTATCAACACTTTTTATAAAGAAGGGGATCGACAAGAAGCCTGTTTAGCTGAACTACTCCATCTAGAAGAAGTATGTGACCAAGCTATAAATAAATTTGTGAAACACCAGGGCATGGTCAAAAGATGGTTTGACTGGCGAGCCAAAGTTAAGGCCTTTAGAATTGTTGATATGGTCCTATGTTGGGAAAAGTCCCATGAAAAGAAAGGGGGACATGACAAATTTGACAAGTTCTGGCTTGTCCCCTTTTAGCTTTCTAAGATTTTAGGAGATAACACTTTCCGCCTTAAGACACTAACTGGTGAAGATGTCTCGTTGCCCGTCAATGGGTATCACCTTAATCATTATTTCCTTGTGTGAGCTCTTTCGAACTAGGTATTTGTAAATATTTGTATATAGGTTAGCTTAGGTTTCATTTGCTTTGTTGTTTCACTTTTTTTCTTTGCTTCGATTTTGCTTGTCTCTCGACCGTCTTGTTTTGTTGAGGGTGTCCCTTCATTTCTGATGCGATGGCTGTGCTCAGTCTGACAGACATTTCACTTTGTTGCGTGTTCTTCATGTTCTTTGGATAAATATTCACTCCCAACTATTGGTCTTCGATTGCTGCTATGGGGTAGTCTCCTTATTTGAACTCCAAATGGACCTAGAACACAACCCTTAGTTGAATCCTTTCACACTCATCTCATATCTTACACAAAACATGCATTAATTATTTTTGAAGAGTTGTACAGTGGTCATTATGATGGCCTAGCAAGTGAAAAATCTTAAGTCTTCTCCAATGACCACTGTGATTCCAAACCCATAGTAAGCTTTGATGCTTACGCAATTGAGCAAAAGAAAGAATATTAAAAGAAGTATCAGAAAAGAAAGAAAAAGAAAAGGGAATATTAAAATCCGGGAACTGTGTGGGTGTGTAGAAAACTCTATTGGGGCTATGGATGCTTCACTGGCAGTAGAGAAAAGTTCATGGGGTCAAAGCGACAACCCCGTTGGGGCTATGGATGCCTGAATGGCAACGAGAAAATGTCCAAGTTAATTTTGGGGTTGGATAGTTTATGTAGCTTGCTTAGCCTGATTAATGGTCATTTTTCATAGTCTCCAAAGAAAGAGAATGAATTCACCATACGCACACATTCTGAGATGTTTTGTGATTTGATTCAGTTAAGGATCATGCTCTCCTTTGAGTTCCCCAATTCACCTATTGAAACCCGCCCTTGGTTTGTGAAACCAGAGATTCTCAGTTCAGAATGAGTCTTTATCCTTATAATGCTAATGAGCATTCCCTAGCAGAGTCGCCATTTGTTGTGCCTATAGCACATACGCCTCGTTTGGAATAGGGACCCTCTCTTTTCGCTTTGCCGGGTCTCCTTCATCTTTGCCTCATTTTGCATGCCCCTTGTTTTGAGTCCTTAGTGGTCAAGGAGTCCTAGAGCTACCATCTTAAGTTGACCAAGTTTCACCACTTTCAAATTTTTCAATCCTTTGGCCTTTGTAGAGATCCTTTGGCAGTTTTCCTTCAAACTTCAAAATTGTCGTCCTTCACCCTCTGCGGGTTTGCCTATGCGGCCCGCCATATGTAAAGTTTCATCTTGTCTTTGTCATCCTTATGGTGGTTGAGTCAACACATCCACCTGCCCTATAGGATCTGTGACCTCTGTTGTTGTCTCTTTCATCGACTAACCAAAAAACAAACACTTGGCTGGCATCTGCCCTGTGGGCTCTGCCATTCCTGCCACCGGCCATTTTGAATTGCATGTCCACCAACTTCGCATGCCTCCATACTTGCATTTATTACAAACATTTAATGCCTCGGTTACCTAATTTTCACCCATGGGCTCAATCAGGCAGGATAAATCATGTGACAGAGGTTCGAGAAAGCCAAATGGAGCATTCGCACAAGGGAGAAAGTCATGAATCTGATGCTAGGTTGCAGGGAATTCAGTTGAAAGGTCAGCCTCAGTCAAGTTTGACATAATTTTCCTTCAAGGAGAAAGTCGGAAAGATCTTCTAGATGTCTTTCCGACTAGCAAGGGTTCCATCAAGTCTAAATGCTTCACATTAGGGATCCTATCGGCATGAGATTATATGGGTCTCCCCAACCCATAATGCATTTTGGTTAAAAATGCTTCTGTGTTGCCTATCAAAAAGACCCCAGGAATGTCACAGCGAGTGGAATTCACTTACAGGTTCCTATTGGCAAGACTTCGATCATCGTCCCGGCAACAAAAGGGTATGCATATCGGCGGAAGTTTTTCCTTCGTGGTGAAGTCTCGACGACTTTTTTGGGTCTCACCGACTAATCGCATCGGGTAAACACTTCAACAGGAGTTGTCTTCTTTGGTGTATGGTCTTGCCGAGTCCCTTAAGTCTTTCTGACCACCGATAAGGATATGCATCTCAGGGAGAAGAAGGATGTGTGCCAAGAGGTCTGGCCGAAGCCTGAGGGTCTCACTGATATGAAACTTGAGTTCGGTGAGATGGATTCATTTCGGGAAAATATCTCCCCGACTATTAAAGGTATCGTCGAAGGGTTTCCCCTTCGCAATAATGTCTCGCCGACACATGAGAGTCACCCCGACTAGATCCTAGTTCACCAAAAGGAGGGTCAGGTCGCCAAGATATCTCAGTGACTGGAAAAGGCCTCGCCGAGAGAAATTGATATCATTATGATGTCTTGGTGAGGGCATTATGTCTTGCCAAAGATAAAGGGGGCTCGATAGGTGTTTTGCCTTCAGCAAGAGTCTCGCCGACAACAAAAAGACCTCGCTGAGAAAGTTTTACATTGGCATAAGGTCTTGCCAATATAAGGATGTCTCCCTAACAGAAAAAAGAGCTCGCCGAAGAATTTGGCCTTCTGCATAAGGTCTCAGCGATGCAGAGGGTCTTGCCAATAGGGGGAGCCTTCGGTGTAACACTCCAAGTCAAAGAAAGGTCTCTCCAACCCGGTGATTTCTTG
The DNA here is from genome assembly GCA_007258455.2 of Sequoia sempervirens. Lineage (NCBI taxonomy): Eukaryota > Viridiplantae > Streptophyta > Pinopsida > Cupressales > Cupressaceae > Sequoia > Sequoia sempervirens. The sequence goes on along the minus strand of VDFB02271358.1, from coordinate 1,069,966,292 downwards.
CCAACCATTGCATAACTCAGCAAAAGAGAGGACCTCAGTGTGAGGTCTGGGAGAAGAAAGGAGGTCTCGCCGACATGAGCTAATATCGGCATAAGTCTTGCCAATCCATCAGAGTCACAATGAATGAAATGGCATCGGAAAAGAAAGTTTTCATCGCCACGAGGTCTTGGCGATTAGCGATGTCTCCCCGAATGAAGAGAAAGTAAACTCATTGTCGAAAGCCGGGGGGTCTCGCCCAAGAAAGGTTAGGTTGTCATGATGTCTCGCCAACGGCTTAGCGTCTTACCGAAACAAAAAGGAGCTTAAGCCCAGAGAAGAAGAGTGAGCTCAGCGAGAAAAGGAGGAGATCGACATGATGTCTCACTGACAGGGTGGACTCTTTCCGATAGGAGCTCCGAGCCAAAGAGAGGGAATATCACCACAAAGTCTTGCCAATTGATGGGAGTCACGCTGAAAGGAATGTTGTGCTCGGGGAAAGAAGTTGGGCTTGCTATGAACTCTCATCGACGGTTTCAAGCTATGTCGATAACCACAGGAATATTTAATTGCATCGAGGAGGCACAATAGGTGTCTCACCGACATGTGATTCTACAGGAGGAGCTTTTGACCGCCTGAAGAATCTGCGTGGAGTATACCAACCAATTAGAGAGATCTAAAAGTGAGTCGTGGCAGTCTGACTAGGATGAAGAACATCAATAGAATGAAAAGCAACATGTATCTATTATGAGCTCAGAAGCATTCAAAGCACTCGGCCGAAGAGGTTCAAGGAGGACACGAGGATAAAAAATGAATGTGGTGGCTGCGAAATATCTGAAGGCTTCTCTAGGGAATGACACTTCACTGACATGGACACGCAGGGTGCAACATTAAATTCAATCAAAAGATCTAAGGAGAGATCTATCTCGAAGAGAGATATTTTGTAAGCCCTAAGGGGCTGACCTCACTTTTGTATATAAGGCATTTTTGCCTCTTATTAAAGGAGTTCTCTAGATGCTTTTTTGAAGTCTGTGACTTCTACAGTCCTCTCTTGAATTAGCAGAATTCTATAACTCGTTTTGGAACATGATATATAAAGTTTTCCTTGGTAACTATTGATGTTCAGATTTTCATCTTGTTCGTGCAGAGTGTTGTGCATTTCAGGTTCATAATCAAGTTATTTTGTGAATTTATTTTATTCCTTAATGACTTTATCTTATGTTTTCATGCCTTCCTTTGCAAAAGCATCATTATACAAATCACAAACTGTGTTTACATAATCACATATGGATTTTAGCCTATGAAAATTACTTTCCTCTCTGAAAAAAGTGTGTGAATCAAACCTGTTGTGACATATTAACGCATAGCTTATAAATATTTGATGTGTAATCTTATGTTCATCATCATTTTTCAAGTGTAAATTGAGTATCTCATTGTTCTCATCAGTTCGGTGTATCACCATAGTTTAGTTTTATTCTTATGTACTCTTTCTCCCTTTCCCTCCAAAGAATCAGTAGTTTAGGTGATACCAAAGGAAGCCGTCCTTCTCCGGAGGTTGAACTCTATCTATAAGTGACCCACAACTTTGGAGGTCTTCCCATGTTACACTGGATTGTCGAATTTTACATTCTGCAGGGTGCAAATCCAGGTGATAACAGCCTCAAATTCTATAAATAGGAGTTTTTGAAAGGTCATTTTCACCAACATTCCTTCTGCAAAGTTGTCAAAGCCCTCCAGCTTCTACCACCCCCTCGCTTGCGAGATCTTGTTGTCATTTGTGCATTGCAATATTCAGCTTCTTCGTCAAGTTCTTGCGGGTCTGCTAGGTAGGGCCTCTTTCGACGCTCGTTTCATCATTTTTCTTTGAAATTTGTAAAGTTATGAAAATATTAAACAGAAAAAACTCGAAACCATATAGAAGACATCACGGCACACCAAACCCATGTTTTGAAAATCGAAAACCCTTTGACCTTCATCCGTGAGACACTTGCAGAACTTGAGACCTCCGCTGTCATGCTTGAACCAGGGCCATCAAGCCATTACGGCCCACAAGACCCTCATTTCCATTATCTCAACTTATCCAATAGCAAAATTTAAACTGCAGTTGTCACCTACCTCGAGCCCGCTCATGTGAGTGAAAGCTCCTTCTTTGTCGTCACCTTCAAACTTAACAAAAATCCTATTAGATAGAAAGTCCTTCGGCCCCCCCTGCGGGTCTGTGAGTGCGGTCTTCCACGTGCGGGTGGCCCCATTTGTTTCGACGTCTTAAACAGCTGACTGACCCCAACCTCCCACCTTGTGAGTCTCACGACATCTCTGTCCATCACTTGAATGTATCACTAAACCCCATATGTGGGCCATTTCGTGTGGGCTTCACCTATCAACTCACTATCATTCAACGATCATCCTCAAATGGAAAATTCCCTAGTTCCTTCTATTGGGTGGGCCTCGCGTTGTCAAATTTTGTCCAACTTGTTGAGCAAAATGATTAAGTGTAAACCCTTTGTGGGCTTCTGTTCACGGACCGTCGCCCAACGCTTTCCATTCCAAATGGCCTTGGTTGCTCGTCTGTTCGCCTTGAAAACTCCACATTACCCATGTCCCTTCGAGCCTCGAAATGAAACAACCAAGTTCAGTGTTTGCGGACCCTCCATTGCCGGTCATCGTTGCCCTTTATCCACCATTTTGGAATGGCCAATGATTTCTTCCCTCCCACTACGTGAGCCTCAACACTAACTTTGGCCTTGGTCTTTATCAAAATCATCAAGTAAAGTTGCATGTGGGTAGTTGCATGCGGGTGGCTGCCTATGGGCTATCATCTCACTTTCGCCGCTCTTAAATTGCCAAGACAAGCTTGCTGCCTATTGTGCGGAGCCTGACCCACCTGTCGTCGTTTGATTAAAAACACGCAAAAAACTTATGCCAATACCTTATGCGGGCTCGATGGTGCAGACTGCCACTTGTAGGTCATTGTCTTGTCCCTACAAAATCCAAACATCTGCCACCTAACGTCCTTCCACAGGCCCCTGCCCACATCATATTGAGAAAATTGAACTTCAAGGCTGAACTGATGTCACCTTCCCTAGCTACAGATCCTACATTGTAGGATGTTGTTCATGGGGTTCCACCCCACTAGAGTCATTTTAAACGACGAAGCTTCTAAACGGTTGAGACAACCCCCTCATCCATAACCTTTGGACTCGCATCACAAAATGATTGAGTTAGCATTTCAAGGACCTCATAAACGATCCAACCCACGTGTCAAAATGACTTCACCTCTTGGTGGGCCCCTTCACAAGGTGAAAATGTTGATACAAGTGGCTCTATGTGGGTTGTCATGCCCTCTTCACCGTTTCTCTATAGCTTCCTTCAAAACGGCTGCCAGCCCAAGGAAACCCACACCCCTGGGCCCACATTTCCATATCTTCCCTGAAAAAAAATGGAAATGATGATATGAAATGAATGTTATGATCTTTAAATGATAAATTACTTGATCTGACATGTTTGTGGGATTTTTCTAACACTTCCCTTGTTTTGCACATGAATATGCTTATTGATCCTTTGCTTGCAAGATTTATGGAATCAGCTACAAGACCTTCAAGGGCATATGCAGAGAAGGAAAAGGGGAAGAAAACTGCCAAATCACCAAGGGGTAAGAAAGAAAAAGACCAAATGAAGTATAAATTTCAAGGAGTGGAGGTCACCCCCAAAGTTACCATAGAATGGGATACAGTCACAGACACCAACTTGGGGCAGGTTGATTTAGATGAATTCAGATAGAGAGTCATTACCAACCTCACTACAAAAAATGCAAACAGAATTAGGAAAAGTGGGTTGGCCAAGGTAGCTGGTTTCCCACCTACTCTTGTGAATCATGAGTTGGTGATGGCCTACAGGGAGGCATATCAAGAGAAAACCAAAAGAATTATCGACTGCGATGGCAGAGTGTTAGCCAACTTTTCCTCCAAGTCCATAGGGAAAAATATCCACATCCCCACCTTTGATCCAATGCAGGAGACCACAAAATAATACGCAGAAAGTACATGGAAATTCAACCCTCTAAGATGCAAGAAGCTAATTAATCAATACTGGTTGCAGGAGAAGAGGGGCAGCACGAACAAAGTACCTCAAGAGCTCTTTAGGAGTGATTTCCATTTAGATTACCATGATTTGGTAACCTTACTAAGCAGAGCCATGGGCATCCCAACTGTTGTATGCTTCCAAGACTGGATGTTTTATTTTATAGAAGATATTATCAAAGGGAAGGCAAAGTTCAACTGGACAGGAATGATCAGCAACTGCTTGCATGAGTAGTTTGTAGTAGTTAAAAGGACCTCTCAATTTTACATTACTTCTTACCTAGTCTATCTATTGGCTGACCCTGTTCCATATAGAGGTCTATTTGTGGCGTAGAGCCCAACCCCAGGGAGAGAGCTAAAATTCTATGATGGGCATCCACAGCTCCAATATCGAAACTTCAAAAAGATTACTGTAGGGTAAATGATTCCTTTATAGGGCACATCATTAGACTTCTCGGAGGAGACTTTGAGAGAAGGGTCACACATAGTGCTCATGCATTCATCCGTCAGTTCAGATTCTAATTTATCCAGTTTCCCAAGTTTACTTATATCAGGACAAAGGGCTTCTCCAAGAAGCCATATAAGCTACCTCGGTATCCAAATGACCAATTGATCTTGTTGGAAATCTCCAGGAAGTTGCAACACACACACACACACTTTTGAGTGACAAGCACAGGTTGGGCATCGCCTAGCCTCTCACTTTCAGCCAGGGTATGTATGCAATTCCCGCATCCCAATATGTGGAGTATTTTGAAAAGGAGATTATTGAATATAACTTGGAGCTCTACACTCCCCAACCAAGAATGGATCTGCATGGAAAATTGAAGAAGATGTTCGGGAAAGAGTATGCCCATTTACACAATGTTGAAGACTTATGGGCTAACTGCAAGGATGATAAGGAGGTGCACATGAGGCACTATATGTACATGACAACATACTTTGTTAAAACAGTCAAATTGTTCCTAGTGCCATATCAAATTATGGAGGATCAAAACAAAGTAATAGATCTGAGATTTGATGTCGTTGCCAACCTGCAATTGCCCTTGATTGATTGGGATGAAGAAGAGGTCAATGACCTAGATATTCTAACAAAACCAATAGAGCATAGTACAAAGTTGTGGATTGATGGGAAAATTTCTCAGCTGAAGCTCCAAGGAGCAACTCTGACCTATGGTGAGCTCAAAGATGAGCTCGAGAGTGAAACCGATAGTGGGACTGTTGCTGCCCCATCTAGAGACTCCAAAATCTCCTCCCACTACCAGGTCAAAGAAGAGGAAAGAGGTAGAAGAACACTAGCCAAAACATAAGGTGTATTCAAGGAAGGCTTCTAAGGGCGAGCCCTCAAAGAAAGCAAAGAAATCGGGTGGATTTACTGATATGCCCATGATCCAAGAAGATCCACTCCACGAGGGAGAGGAAGAAGAGGGTGAGCAACCAAAGTCTCCACCTACCATCTCTTCTCTTGTTTCCATCACCACTGCCACTACAATCACTCCTTCACTGGCATCTCAAGCACTACTCACTTCCTCTCCACCTGCGGTGCACATCTCAATTCACCTTGCCTCCACCTCACCTACCACACCCATTATGGTGAGGGATTCTTCTTCTACCACCACTTCTCCACTCTCATCTTCCTCCATGTCTCCATCAACGACTACTCCCTTAGCCTCTACAAAAATAATTCCCACTCTCACTCTTCCAGAAGCTTTTGCTTGGCATATACAAAACATATTGTAGACACGTAAAATATACATGCACCTGATCTTGATTTTACTAACACTATTGCATCCTAAATCATCTCCTTTGCTAGTCATGTAATTAAATAATATTTATTTAATTAAATTCATCATATTCCATCTTTTAATTAAATAAATCAACTTTATCTGATTAAATCATCATCTCCTATTACTTAAATAAATCACTTTGTTTAATTAATCCTATAGTCCCTCTTTTAATTAAATAATTCATTTTATTTAATTAATCTATAAGGTCATCTCATTTAAATTCAATAAATTTATCTTTATTTGATTTAAAGCTAACATCATCCTCTTTAATTAAATAAATCAAATCTTATTTAATTAATTCTAAATCATTTTCCTCTCATTTTGATTTAAATTAATCCAAAAATCTAAGTCAAAATGGTCAAATCAGCTAATCTCCTTTAAATTAATCAAATCTTGATTAATCCTAATCTTAACCCATCAAATCCTCTAGCTTTTTCCACTTGCTCATGAAAATAATTTTAATTAATTAATAAATCTCTATTTTCATTCAAAAAAGGCATCAAAGATGGAATATTCTTCAAATTTGAAATCTCCCCCCAAAAGGTCTTGTCCTCCAACATGGCATTTAAAACCTCGTACATGTCCTTTTCTTAAGCCAAGTGATATTAACTTCACCTTTCACCTCATCCTTCAAGCCATCTTTTGAATTTGAATCCCCCCCTCTTTGCACATTCTCCAAAATGTGCTCAACCTTTGTCCATTAGCATGATGACAAGTGGCACTTTATCACTGGATCATTTTTAGTCCCACATCCTCCATATCTTTCAAATCCCCCATCCTTCTTTCTATAAATAGAGGCCTTCTCTATTTGTTGAGGGAGACACAATCAATGTAAAATCATTATGCTCATTTGTGGAGGAGAATTGGAACCAAATTTATCATCTTCATCCATTTTTAGCATTTCTTAGCTAGGTTATGTAGGAATTCAACCAAGGAGTCTCTATCTTCATCAAATTATCACAAAGCTTACAAGGGATTGGGAAAGGGCCATTTTCCACATCAAAATGGCACCAATTCCCCCATGGGATTGAGAGTTTGCATACTTAAATAGGATTTAAAAGCTTTTTTTGTTTTGTTCTTCATTTCTTTTGTATTTCGAGCATTGTAGATGAATTTCATGAGGAATCTTAGTTCTAAATTGCATATGGATCTAATCTTGTGTTCGTTTACTATGTTTGTGTAGGTCTAGGAATGGGGTTCTACATTTGGCACTAGGAGGGAAAATCTCAAGTTCTAATCATGTCTTTTTTTTAAATTCCATGCTTTTTTTCTATTTTTTGGTGTTTATTGGAAACTGCGCCGCTATCAATCCAATGTCACCATACAATGCGGCTACCAGCCCAACAAAACCATACAACAACACTTCAAACTTCAAACTCCATCACTGCAACCTTCCCGCCCAAAAATTCAAAATTCTAAACTACGACACTAGTTCAATTCTCAAGTGCGAGATTTTTCAAATTTCAAACAGTGTCGCTGATCAAAACTGTGTCACTTTTACGCTCTTTGTCCTACTGTAGAGCATCACTTGCAGAAATAGTGGTGCTATATAGTGTCGCTGACCTGCTCAAACAGCAATGCATATGAGGGTTGCGTCGCTGGGGTGGAGTAAAAAGTCAATTTTTTTTTTTGACATGTACTTTTTTTCTTTTGATCATTTGAAGTTACTAACTGGTTTTTTGCCTCTATTTTCTTGAATTAATTAGTTTTTTAGGTGGGAGCAAGGAAGGAGCAAAGAGGAAATTTGAAGTATAACATTATTTGTCCATTGTATCAAGTGTCTTTAGACACTTTTGGAAGTAATTATAATTCCAAAACTTAAGAATTTTACCTCTTCAAGCTTCTAGGACTCACTAATTTTCAATTTGGGTTTAAAACGAACAAGGAAAAAGGTTAAAAAGAACTTTAGACAAATTTACTAGATTTGGTTTAAGGTTAACAATTGAACAAACAACTTTCATCTTTTGTTTTGGTGCTTTAAAACGAATCAAATCATTTCTTTGAGGATTTAAAATGAACATGTGCTTCTTTGTTTTGTAATCACTTACCCAAAATAAGATAATCAAAAAGACATATGCGCTTCTCTCATGCCTCACGACGATCTTGAGGATCAAAAGGATTTTTGGTGACATTAAGTCGCGTAAGTGATTACCTCCACATTTCATTTGGGATTAAAATTTGACAAATCTTGTGAGTATGACTGGAACATATTACGTGTATTCTCTCTTTATTTCTCAACAAAGATTGATCGAATTACAAATATGTTTGATTGCTTTTGTTTATCTTAGAGGGCCTGCCTTGTGGGAAAAAGTAATCACCCAAGGGAATGACCCAACCGGCAACACGCTAAAACCAAGCGACTTCCAACCGGTATATAAGTGTGGGTACTTGAACAAAGGCAAGTATCACGAGGATCATTCCGACGAGAATGGCAGCAATGGTCTCTCTCTGCATGGATGGTCCCCCACGAACGGAATGCCCACATTAAACCCTTGTTTAGAAAAGGCCAAAATCCTTAATCTATTTTTTGGTGCAAGAATGGTCGTTCTGGTGCCACCCCACAATTTTATGACTTTTAGTAGAGATGGAAAGTATTCCATGGGAGTTTCATGGGTACTGATGCTTGGTTGCCCCATATACATGAGTTTCATGGAGGGGAGCCAATGGGTTCAAGCATCTAACCATCCGCTAAAAGTAGGCATAGCTAGAGAAATCCAAGTGGGAACTCAACAAATACAGTCTTTCATATCCATAGGGTTGTGCATGTTCTTGGAATCGAAAACACTTTGCTTGATTGTAAACATTGGGAAAACAACCATTCAACATGAACGCCAAACTGCAAACCCTTTAGGAAGCAAATACCTTTGACAAAATTTGAGTGTTATTGCTTGCCCTAGGGATTCTATCCTTAGAGGTTTCTAAACATTTGAATCTATATCTCCATTTTCTCACTAAAGTCAACAATAGGGAACTTTTTCCTTAATTTCCTTGATTTCCACATAATGAACTTTGTGGGATGAGAAGAAATTAAGACATAGACATTCAGTTTGAAACTTAAGAAAGAAATTGGATGTGGTAAAAGCAATTCATAATCAATATGAAATCAATTGTACCCCACACATGTTCTTGTCTATCTTTTGTCTTATGTTCTTTTGAGCAAACATTGATCTTTTGGTTTAAGTACTCTTAGGGAAAAGCATGTTCTTCAAAAACTTCGTCTTGTAAAAAATTCCATCTTAGGTTCATTTAGGATCAAAACAACCAATCATTTCATCTATCTCAAACATCAATCAAATCTCATCTCAAACAACTTTTGAACCATTGGAAAAATCATGCATACTAGACTTTTGGAAAATCCTTTAAAACAAAACAAAATCATCTTGTTTAACTAGGTGTGTGTAGATGAATCCTTCTTCATACACTTAGTTAAATTATCATCTTGTGGACAAGTTTATTCCAAGAAAACATCTAACCTCTTGTATTTTATGAGTTCATTATCAAATCCAAATCAAAAATCCAAATCAAATCAAAAATCAAAAATCCAAAAGTCCTAAAGTCTAGTATTCCTCCAAGGTTCCTAAAAGTTCAACACCCATATCATTCACCCTTTTTATCCTTCATATCATCATTGGTCCTAAATCCCTTAGAAGTCAACAAGGTAAAAACATAAGAGGAACATGGAATATAAATTTGCTCCATATATCATGAGTGATCTAAGTCAACCAAACTATCAAAGCTTTATCAAACCAATGGATTATCCAAACTCACATTTATACAATCCATACATGGGATCATTATCTCCTACAAACCTCACGGGTACAACAAGTGTGAGTATACCCAATCTAAATTTTGTAACACCTTTCCCTATGGTAGATTTAAATCAAAGTCCAAATCTAAAAATCTATCAACCAAACACTCAATGCATGATTCTTCAACAAAAAAACGTCATTCCACCAAATCCATACATGCCAAATGTGAATATACCAAGTACAAGTTTGTCAATCATGAACATTTCAAATCCACACTTGGTAAAATTTGGGATAGATATGTTTGTGAATCATACAAATGTTGTTCAAAGTCCAAACAAGATGTTAACAACTCCATGTATTTATTCAAGTCAAGGTAACACCATGCAAAATCAAAGTCACCTAAATCAAGGCAATGTGATTCCCAACCACAAAAATGTTCAATTTCAACCTACAATGCCAAATATAAATATCATCCCAAATCATAACATTGTCCAAAATCAATTTGTCCATGATCCCATACAAGCACCACAAGTTTACATTCCAAATCTTCTTGAAAAAAATCCAAATCAACTATATCAAGGGTGTCAAAATCAAATTTTGCTAGATCAAATTGCTTCACTTGCCAAAATGGTTGATTTATTGTACCAAGATCAATCACCACATCTCCAAAATCAATCACCACAAGGTCAATTTAAAGTTCAAATCTCACAAGGTAACAAAAAAAATACACACCACTTGGGATACCAATTGAATCGGTCATGCAACAATTGGTACAAGAAAATATCATCAAAATCCCCATCTATAAGAACTATCAAGAACCCCTAGTTAAACCACTAGGGTATAACAAGAAGCAACTTTGTGATTTTCACAAAGTAAAGGGACACACAACATCAAGTTGTATTCAACTCAAAAATATCATCCAAGACCTTATTGATCAAAAAATAATAACTATTAGGGACAATGATCAAGATTCAACCACTAGTGATAGCAGTGACAATCTCTCCGCTACAATTGTTGAAAACAATGATCAAGATATATCCGTCAATGAGCACCCTGAAGATGTTTCCACCTCATCCAACAATCAACTCAACATAAATCAAAAGCCACTTCTTGATCCATCTACCATTAACCATGTTGAAAATGTCTAGATACATCACCTAATGAGTTAGAGGACATATCTCAAGAATTTATCCCAAAGCATGATCAACATCTTTCACCAAAGTCTAGCAATGGTCCTTTCCAAGACATATTGACATCCTTTGACCTCATGGTTGCAGATATTGAAGGAATCTTCAACTCAACATTTGATCCAAGTCCACTCAAACATCAAGAGGATATTGAGCCATTTCACATGCCTAATGAAGACATCCAAGAACCCTTTGTAAGCAATCCATCCTTTGAAACTGACCCATGTCAAGAACTTGATCCAAAGCATGTCAAAAGAAATTCTAAAATCATTCAAGATCAAGAATTTGTATCTCTAAGCTATTAAAATGATCTAATGGACACTCTCCTATCTATAAAAGATGTCACAAATGATGATCACATCCACATAGCACATACTCCTCCATCTACCCATGGGATGCTTCTTTTGGATGGACACGTAGATGATCTTCATTCAGAACAAGATTCCTTTACTCCTAACATTATTACACAAAAAGAGTAGGTTATTGATTCCTACAGTCAAACTAAATTGTCAACATCAGGATTAGATATATCAAAAATTCAGACTGACGACATCATGTATGGAGATATCCAACATTATCCACTCAAGGAAACAGGTTAGACAGAACAAGATATTCCAGATGCAATAGAGCAACAAAGTGAAATAATGTCATCTGCAGCTGTCATTTATCAGAGAATGCATTCTGAACAAGACATCTCAAAATAGGGAGAATCAAAGAACAAAGATGTTACTACCACCATACTGGGGGAAATTTCATCTCAAGCAAATGTCAACATAGGGGGCACAGAGAATCCTTATGGTGAAACTGATGCCAATACTACAACCAGCCATGTCATGAATCTTCATCCACCCATCACCCCATCCACAATTTGGGACCAACATCAAAAGAAAGAGTTAAATCAAAGTACAAAGAACATTATCAAAGAAAAAGAAGCAAAGCATGAAGGACAAATCAAATACACATGGATACCAAATAATACAAAGAATATTTATCCCTATCAAACTCCATTAGTCAAAGAAACTATGGGGGAAAATTAAAAAGGGAAAAGTATCCATCAAAGATGCCCACAAAGAAAAAAGCAGGCTTCTCGAGTGACGTACAAAGTATATCAAGCAATTGGTCCTAATTCCATGCACACTTTCATATCCACCCATTATTGCTCATCTTCCCAAGTTTGGAGAGTCAAAGGTTTCAAACTATCAACCAATCCATCTCCTACTCCTAAACACACAACACCATCCACGCCTCCACGCATGATATCCAATTCTCACATTGACCATGTATTGGTAGCAACCCTTCATCATAAGGATTCAGAAGGCACTCTATCATGATGTGTGCACAAAGAAAAAGTTAACTCTGGTATCAACAAAGCATATCAGGAATCTCAAAATTTTCATTCAAGTGCACATATCTTAGTAAAGCAGCTTCTTCAAGCAGGATATCAATGGCACATTATGACAGAAGCATCTACATTGACACCACTAGGTGGTTCAACATGGGCTTAAAATCTTTCAAAAAAACCCAAAAAAAAAAATACAAAAATCAAAAAAAGGATTTAAAACGGTAAAGAAAAAATCGTCCTCCAGTGAAAACCACTACGATGGAGCTTTGGATAGGTACCATGATGAAAACCTAGAAAACATGTATCATCTGTAGAATCGAGCATCTACGTGCGCTAGTTCAAGTGGAAGCATCTCATCCCATCCATAATAAATTCAACATTTCATCCATCTTATCCATAATAAATCCATTCATTTATAAACCATTGATCCAATCCATTTGCATATATCTGCATCCATCATCCAAGTTATCTTGATCTTGACAAAGTTTGGTGCACACTTTCTGCTTGAGAAGATAAGTCCATATTTTCATAACAAGATGGAGAACAGAGCCATTGATACGCTAACGCCAAATTTTATGGATTTTTCTACTCAAGACTTGATCAATCAGAGCATGTAATCAAGAATACGCCAAAATGTAACAACTATTGGGACTTGATTACCAGTAGATCTAGAAATTTGAGCTTCCAAGTGCTCCAATCTGATATAATGGAGTGGAGCAAACTTTAGGCTTTGATTGGAAAGTTCGTAGGATATGCCATGGTGAAAAAGAATGAAGTAAAGTCAGTTATTGATGATGAGTTACTCATAGTGTAGCTATAGCAAAGGAAATCAACTAGAAGACAAAAGTGCTACAACACCAAACACTCGAGGACAAAATAGGATAGAAGACAAGAATGCAATTTTAAATTGTAAAATATTAAGGGGTAGGTAAAACCCTAATTTTTAGTGAATCCTGGCCACGCAATGAGATTAAATCTTGGCCATTCATTTTTCTTTTTGAAAACTATAAATAAGGGATCTCCTCTCATTTTCAAGAGAGATTTGAGTTGTTGTAAAGACATGTTGCTGAATTTCTAATAGAAATTCATTACTTTTGGTGCATTCTTGAGTTTCATTCATGTATCATGATTCATCTCCTCATAGCTAATAGATTTGAGTAGATTTACTTTTTTTTTTTTATGTGTTTAGCATGCTTTTAGTAGATTAGTTAATGTTGTTCATTGATGTTGAATAATTCTATTATGTTGATGCCCTTCCTTGTTCATGCTTTTTGTTGTTTATTGATGATAAATAGCACTGTAAAGATAGTCTAAACATACTTTGATTGTTGCACTAAAGTTCATCTTTTATTCATGTTTCATGGTGAATGAATGATTGAAAATCTTCAGACCTTAGAAGATTGCACTAGTTTCATGTGACTGTTAGCTAACTTGGTTAAGTGGAACTTAGTTTCAAGAAGGTTTTCCACTGTAGCATCCTCCATTATCATTGTTCATCAGTAGTTTCAGGTCTAGGAACTTACTCTCTTCCCTTCCCTTTTGACCTTTCTTTAAAATAGTAATTTAGGCAAAGTTTAGGCATCATTGTAAAGCCAAATCTAATGACAAAAGTGGAGTTTCAGACTATTTTCCTGAACTTGTAGCCATAGAACAAAATTTTAGAATTTTATAAACTTGTTTAAGGGACCAATTCCCTCCAACTTAACATACGTGAGGCTGCCCTATGATCACCAAAAAATCACATCAACCAACTAAGACATTCCAAGCAAGTCATGACCTGACATTCAAAACCTTGGGATAGCTTTCTACAATTTACTTGTAGGAAATTGTCTTTCAAGAGAGGTGATGTACTTATGCATTACCTGTGTTGAGAAGTGTTAAAACACCCATCAACAAGAGATAATTGCATCCATAGGATTCTGTTGATGTTAATGAAAAAGTAGATTGGTACAAAAATTTTGAACTATATTTTTTCATTTTATTTGGGAATCTGACTTTACATGCGATCAAATATGTCTCAAGAGATTACATGTAAAAAAATTTGGGTGCAAGATTTAAAAATAGAGATTGTTGTCTCAATGTAATCAATGCTCAAAGAAATTTTTAATATTACACTTAATATACAACCTATGAAACATATGAATCTTGTCTAAATCTTATGTCAAAAACATATAGATCTGCACATAGGAAATATAAAATGAAACACAACAAAATGAGGCATGCTCTCCACCCTACCATATTAGATCATGGAGCCTCATGGGCTCTCACCAAACCCCCGAGCAGGAACATACATTGTGTAGACACCGAATCTGGTTTAAGCCTGCGACTTCAATATTCTTCATAATTCGTATTCTTCTATTGATTAAATAATCTTAATTATTTAATTAATTCATCTTCTAATTCTTCTATTAATTAAATAATCTTAATTATTTAATTAATTCACACTTTTCTTTATTCTATCGTTAATTAAAGCCTTTTATTTAATTATGTTACTAATTAACCTTATCCTTCTTGTTAAATTAAATAAATTCCTATTTAATTTACTTTATCATACTTCAACTATAATTAAATAAATTCTTTATTTATTTAATTATTCATTTAAATCCCTTCATCACTTAATTAAATAAATCTTATTTATTTAATTATTCTTCAAATATCAAATATTGAATTAAATGAATTATTTAATTCATGAATTCTATTTTAACGCATTCCTCTATATTTAGATAATTGTGTGAGTTATCTAAGTATTCACTTTTACTCGACTCGATATCTATTTCAAATCGCTCAGTTAACTCTTGATTTAATGTTTGAGTGGCGTTCTCGAGTAATCTCTTCGTCAAATCATTCAATCGTCCAGTGCTAACTCAATTGCGTGTACATGCATATTAATTAAATATTCCTATTTAATTAATTAAACCTTCTGTGTGCATTCGAACAAGAGTTGCTTTAATCAATATTTATCTTTTTCATGCAAAGATAATTCTTCTGTTTTCGAATACCAAACTGGAAGATTAAATCATTTATTTAATATTTAATTCTATTTCTAATTTATATCACTCATGTCATTACTGACAGTTATCAAAATGCATGTCTAATCTGTCGATCTCAACTGTATGTTAATCTTTCGATCTTGGCCTATCATTCGAATAATCAATTTTCTATAAATTGATTTGTCATTCTTCATTTCAATCTCTCTCGCGAAATCTTATGACTTTTGAGAGCACATATCTTGAATCTTCGATGTTTTGCTAATCACTATCTTAGGCTATACTTGCACGAACTCTTGAAAAATCTTAGGGAAATTATACTACAACAGCAAAATGGAGAAGGGCAATCGAGATGAATCATGGAAATACGTACAAATTTGGTGAGATTGTTCTAGTTTTGTTTATGTTTTTACTTTCCTTTGTTCTTTGTTGCTTAACATTAGATTGCATTTAGATTTGTATTGCATGTTTTCTCTAATCTGTTCTTGTGCACTTTCTTGGCGTTACATTTGGTGAACCCGACGTGAAGACACCATCTTCGCGTATCTGAAGACTTTTATTTTGATTTTTGCAGGTTTTTTGTATGGAACGATGCATCAGCTTGACAAAACGCCACATTTGAAATTAATAGACGCATCAATTTGATGAAGCGACGCAATTGATTCCTTGAACCGCATCTGACACCCAAAACGCCACATCTGAAAAACCATGACGCATCTGAATAATCCTGAATCACAATTGACTGGTGAATACCGAGACGCAATTGAAGAGAATATCGATGCATTTGACTGGTAACACAGCGACGCAATTGACTGGTAACCTTTATTTCTATTTTCAAAAATCTAAAATTTTCAATTAATTTGTGTGTTACTAATATCTGATTTTCAGCGTGTAGCCTTTTGGAAGTTAACAAGTTTTTTGCAGGATGATTGACGAAGACGATATTGAAAACTACTAACGAATTTTTCTGCAGGACACTTGTCGAAGACCCTAGTTAATTTTTTGAAACAAATTTTTTGGTAGTATAGCAAATCTTTCATTTGGATTAAAATTAACAAGTGTCTACTGTGTTTGGTGCGAAAGCACAACTATGTAATTACCCTCACAACTTGGTACATCGAAGTATCCTCTCCCCTTGCACATCTGTGTGATCTTGGGTGTAAGAGAAATGGTTACCAATAGAACTTGGGCCTGTTCTGGTGGGAAAAATTACTCACCCCAGGACGACTCAAACTGGTAGCACCTTGAACCCGAGGGACTTCCAGCCGATATATAAAAGTGGGTTCTTGGGGAAAACCCAAGAATCACGAGTGTGGTTCCAACGAGATGGATCTGAAGGGGACTCTCTTCATATGGATCATGCCCCACGAACGGAATGCCCGTATTAAACACCTTATTTTTAGAGACCAACCGTTCTATTGGTCGTTGCTTGGTATAGTGTAGGGTACAGTATCATGCCCAAAGACACTCACTACTGATCCCCTTGAGTAGAGATAACAATTCTTGGGAGGTCATTGCACAAAGAATTCAAAATTGGTGTGCTCGAAAGACGTTAATGAGCCATGGAGGGGAGCCAATGCCACCAAATTTTTAAGCTATCCGCTCTCAAGAAGGAAAGGTGTTTATCACCAATCCGGGGTATTTCGGTGGGCTATACCAAGTATACAAACCCTAAGCCTTTTGGCCTATTAGGATGTACTTGTTTGTTGTCAACTTAAACGTTCTTTGAGTCTAAAATCAAACTGAAAACACTTTGTCTTATGATTGTTCTTGTTTGTCAAAATTTGATCACGAAAAACATGGTTGGTTTTAAAATCTCATCACTGAAAATACACAGAGAGTCGCATTTGTTCACCAGAAGGTCGTAATTAATATTTAGAGTCGCATCTGTTATTACGAGTCGCATCTGTTTAAATTTGAGTCACTTCTATTAGTACGAGTCACATCTATTTAACTTTGAGTCGCATCGGTCTGTTAGAGTCACATCTGTTTAGCATAGAGTCACATCTACCAGATCAATTTGCAATTGTTTTGTGAAAAACCGCATATGTCATATTCTGAGTCGCAACTGTCATTACGAGTCACATATGTTAGAAGGTTAACCGCATCTGTCAGAGTGACACATTGAAATTTACCAGAGAAACGCAATTGATCACTGGAAAACTGCAACTGTTAACTTGAACTGCATCTATGAAATCACGTGACGCATTTGTCTGATTATCAGAAAACCAGAATTCACAATCACTGTCCAGTCAACACGATTATACCAGTTTCAGTTGTCTTTACACAAACAGTCCTTGAACAGAAACCTGAAACAATTTGCTCAATTTTGCATCCTTTAGGTTCATCCGATCATTACCATAGTTGTCTTAATTCAGAGTTTAGTTTCATCTTAGAATACATATTACCTTGCATTAGACTTCTAGAAAGGTCACTTTTACAAACTTTAGGATTAGTCCACCATCTACACTCTAGAAAAGTCATAGTGTCAACGAAATCTGTCATTGAACCTAGTTTTATTAGTTTATCCTTTTTCCTACAGAGAGTCCTCCTAGCTCATCAGTCTACTTAGGAAACTCAACTTGTCTTTGATCCTCGTCCTACACTGGTTCCTTGACTTAAATTAAATTGACGCCTTGGTTAGACTTTAGGTAGTTGTTCCCTTCATCTTGGGTTTATAGAATTGATTATTTTAGAACCTTGCTTAGGCCTTGCATCTTTAGATTTTAGGCTAGTTTCATCCTAGAACATTCCTTATTTTGCATACGAAAATCCAAAAAACATAGACTAGAGTCATACTGTTCATAGATATAGTTTTGCATTTCCCGCATATTGAGCTTGTCTTACATGGTTAAAACTAGGTCTAAGAGAAGAGAGAGAGAAAACATGTCAAACCCAAACGAATTCATCAATCCATTTTCTTCAAGACCTCATAAGACTCTATTAGACAAATTCACCACTAGAAACACTCAAGGACATATTGCAGTAGAGGACATAGAGGCTGCCGCACAGGACCCTGAGTTTGCCTCTTTCGTAGATGAGTACCTAGAAAATGATCGACAACGATTCTTAGCCAAATTGCTAGCTGAAGGCGCTACCTTACCTACAGGATTTGATATCAGCACCTTACAAACTCAACCTACACAAGGGACAAATACCACGACTGCTAATACTACTATACCTCAGGTCAGCACAACTATGCCATCTAGCACACCTACACAGAGTACGACAGTCCATACGTCCCCATTTGGTACATCTAGCATGACATTGGGATTTAATTTCACTATAGGGGCTTCATCATCCACTCCCTTCGGTCCTCTTGTTGGGAGTAAAAGGCCTAAAACCTAAGCCTCTACACCTTATGTCAGTGTCACAAGTTCACAGTCAACGGTCATACCTAACGCTAGTATCACGAGCACCATACCACAGTCAATGGCCATACCTAGTGCTCCAGTCACTAGTACTATACCATAGATTAAACAAATAGGGGGCATTCCCTCCTTCCCATATGGCAATCAGAATCCATTCACACAGATTCTGAGTCAGAATCCATTCTCCCAAACTGGTACTCAGAATCCATTCACACAGATTCTGAATCAGAATCCATTCTCTTAGATCGGTGGTCATGATCCATTTGCACAAATTCCAAGACACCAATAATTTACACAGATTCCCAATCAGAACCCCTTTTCCCAAAGTGGTACTTAGAATTCGTTTACACAGATCCCAGGTCAACACCAATTTATGCAGATTCCAAACCAGAACACATTTACCAACATTCTAAATCCAAATCCACCTCAGATGCCAACATTCAATTGAAACCCATCACGAGACTTTGGATTTCAGAACACATGCACGGATCCGCATAATCCCCCTAGCACATCTTTGACCCAAGTTGACGTCTTAAAAACACAAATGCATGCATTACAAACGCAAATGGATAACATGTCGGTGTCAACTAAGAAATCATTTTCAACAAAGGACATATGCCCATTCCCCTTTGATAGATCATTGTACATGACCCCTTTCCCTCACGGATATTTCATACCGAATCTCCCTAAGTACAATGGTAAATGAAATACAATAGAACATATAAGATAATTTTCTACCATATGCATAGATGTCGCTTATGACCCCACATATCTTATGAGGCTATTTCCAAGAAGTCTTGTAGGAATTGCACTAGAATGGTTTTCAGGTCTAGATTCTGGCATTAGATCTTGGGGTGAACTGGTTGAGAAATTTGTGGAGCAATTATCCTTCAACATAGACCACGAGATAAATATAGTAACCTTGTGTCACACAACGCAAGATGAAGGGGAAACATTCATTGATTTCTTCCAGAGATGGAGGACTATAGCTAGTCAGTGTCCTGTCGAGATACCTAAGAAACAAAAAGTTACTATGTTCCAAGAAAATCTTCATGCGAAACTAAGGAGTAACTTAAGGGTACATTGTTGTACGTCTTTTTTAGAACTAGTGGAAAAAGGGGTTATAATAGAGAAGGATCTCATTGAAAAGGGCGAACTCAAGACTTCAACATCCAATAGAAACTGGATCGTAAAAAAACACCCCCACTGACATAAACATATTTTGGTCTCGCAACAAAAATGTCACCAATGATGGGGTGGTTGATGCTAAAACGCTACAAGCAGGACCCCTCCTCACATTACAAGGACCTCATACTTTTGCCAACATGCTTAATCCTATCAATCAACCTCCTAACGTGGTCCAAAATACTCAACGTCCACAACAAAGGAGATTTCAAAAACGTGATTTCACTCCCTTAGGGGAAGCCATTGAGTCGGTGTTCAAACAATTATTACAACATAATCTTATACAGCTGCAGGAACCAAGACAATACGATCCAGGACAATTTAAACCAACTTGGTGGGATGACAATTCCTTTTGTGATTATCATAGAACTAAGGGACATAACCTACAAAACTGTTGACAACTGAAGAATATCATACAAGATCTTGTCGAAAGGAGAATTATTGAAGTTAGTGGACAAAAACAAAAATCATCAAACACTGATCATCAAGTATTTTCTGACCCACTACATGACCATGGGAAAGGAACTGTCCCCAGTTCGAGTACTAAGACCAATATGTCAGCCAACTATGCCAATGTCAAGCATGATTATAATAGTGGAAAAATCATTCACTGCCTTCACGCCACTGATGAGAATATCAATACCATTATTATCAATACTAATCCTAAGTGTGCGGTCAATACTCATCGTACTAAGTTCACTATCCAAGGCCCTCCATCACAACAAACACCCCAACCTTCCAAGTTACAATATAACCTTCTTGACCAGTTGGGGAAGACCCCAGCCCAAATCTCAATCTTGGAATTGTTGCATATTTCCCTTGAGCATTGATCTATCCTCGATAAGGCTTTATAGAACACCACGGTCCCTAATGATCTTGATGTCAATCATTTCCAGGAAATGGTGGGCTACTTGACCAATAATCACCATGCCACATTTTCTGAACAAGACTATGCAACTAAAAAGATCCACCATAATGATCCTTTACATCTGGAAGTCCTTGTTGATGACACCAAGGTTAGACGAGTTTTGGTAGACGGAGGAGTAGGGTTAAATCTGTGTACTTTAAAACTAATTAAGGCATTAGGTATTTCAAAAGCATGCGTAGACATGACCAAAAGTATTGTCATAAAAGCTTATGATGATGAGGAAAGAAAATCAAAGGGAGTGGTAACACTTCCTATCAGAATTGGTCCTGCGGTGATGGAGACAAAGTTCCAGGTCTTGGATCTCACCCTTCCTTATAACCTTCTGCTAGGCAGGCCATGGATTCATGCCATGAAAGTGGTCCCTTCCACATATCATCAATGTCTTAAATTCCCTTACAATGGCACAAAAATAACTATAGATGGTGATCCTGATCCATTTCAATATTGCACCAATCTAAAAGAGATCCCCCAACGTCAAGTGCCAATGAACCAAGAGGCTTCATCACCCAATCCATCTTCCTATGTTGATCCATCCGCACTCACTCGAACATCTATTTCACCCTCAATTCCTACCACTCCTAGGGTTGAGATCCAAGACAAGGGTTGTGGAGAGTATTACATGACGACATCTTATTGTGTTAGCCATTTGATTCCTCCTAAGTCATACGGTTTACCTATATCAGATAGAGGACAGTCTAAGGTCACTATACATGTTCCTCCTACAACAAATTTCATCAAATGGGGATAATTAAGCAAAGAGGCCGTAAATACAAAATATGTCACTTCCTGGTTGTATAGGGAAGAGGAACCCCTCTTACTTGCTCATATTCCTACAAATCTATATGGAAAGGGTTTCAAAATTATGCAAAGCAAAGGATATGATGGACAAAGTGGTTTAGGCTTAAACCAAGATGGGAGGATTGAACCAATATTTGTTTCTTAGTGGCCAAAAGGAGTACGGCTATGGTTTCAACCGATTCAGATTGGCGTTTCTAGTACCCCATTACCCTTACCTGAGGAGGTAAGTGCTTCAGAAAATATTAATACATCTCAAGAACTAGTGGACTAATATCATTGTGACTCCCCCAACTCTAATGATTATGAGTGGGATTCCCTATCCTCTACTTCTTCCATGGACCTTGACAAGTTATTTGGAGAACTTGACTTGAATTTAAGTTCCTCACCAAATCCCTTGAATTCTTGTACACCAAAGAAAATGACAAAAGAGGAATGGTTTAAACACTACTATTGGGAATCACTTGATCCTACCTCTTGGCAACCTGAGCCACTTGTTCCGATAGTCAAACCTTGGCATTAGGCCCACCTATCCATCCACCTAGACTCAAACCTAAGAGAAAAAAGGACCTGGTACAAGACTTTTGTAACCACAGGAATAATTCAATCTTTACCTTGACCCCATTAAACTCTGACAACTCTGACGATGACATGCCCTTAGTCTATCCCCAACTCATTGATTGGGATCAACAAGACACACCTGTCTTAGACATTTTTTAGAACGATGAATCAATTGCTGAGTTCCTGGGATTACGAGAAGGCATACCAAACAGTTATTATAAGGCTAGTTTTACTATTGACTTGGACAACAAAGCATATTTTTGGGAATCTGTTCAACCCTCCAGTCGCAAAAATGAGAAAAATAATAAACAAAATAAAAAGGATGAGTCTCTAGGTGAAAACCGAAAGGCACCTTTAGATAATGAAAAAGTAAAAAAGAAAGGACGCATCCGAAGGTGAAAACCCCTCTGAGGCACCTAAGGATGGAGGTTTGAAAATTCTCCCCGTTGCACAGGAAAAGTCACCCATGCTCGTTGAAGAATCAGTAGAATTCAACATAGGTACCAAAGAGAATCCTCGACTGGTTTATTTTGCAGCGTCATTGACAACAGAAGAGCAGCCAGAGTTCCATAACTTCTTTGCACAGAGATAGATAAATTTTGCTTGGTCATATGCCGACATGCCAGGGTTGGATCCTAAACTTGTTCTGCATCATTTTCCCTTACAACCAGGGACCAAACCAGTGAAACAAAAATTAAGAAAAATGCACCCGCAGATTGCTTTGTTAGTCAAGGCAGAACTCAAGAAACTCTTAGACGTTGGTTTCATCAAATCTATCAACTATGCAGATTGGATTTCCAATCTTGTACCAGTCACTAAACCAACTGGGGGCATCCGCATCTGCACTGATTTTAGAAATATCAACAAAGCTTTTCCTAAGGATGACTTCCCTTTTCCTAACATAGACATGATAGTTGACATGATAGCAGGATATGAGATGTCCCTTATGGATGGATTTTCAAGATATAACCATATCAGAATTGCAACTTAAGACCAACCTAAGATAGCTTTCACTTTTCCTTGGGGAACGTATTGCTAGAATGTTATGCCCTTCGGACTCAAAAATGCTGGAGCAACCTATCAACGTGCCATGACTACTATCTTTCATGATCTAGTACACACTCTTATGGAGGATTATGTCGATAACCTTATTGTAAAATCCAAGACAAGGGCAGAAAATTTACAGGTTTTAGACAAGATATTTCAGAGGCTGGAGAAGTATAAAGTGAGACTTAATCCAAAGAAATGTGTGTTTGGAGTCAAGTCAAGAAAGTTGTTAGGTTATATCATTTCTAGACAAGGCATTGAAGTGGATCCGGCTAACGTAAAAGCAATCATGGACATGCCTCCACCCAAAAATCTCAGTCAACTAAGGACATTACAGGGAAGGTTGCAATCTATCAGAAGATTTATAGTGCAGTTAGCAGATAAGACACATCCTTTTCAACATCTACTTAAGAAAGGAGCACCCTTTGCATGGATAGCTAGGTGTGGAGAGGCTTTTCAACTGATTAAAGAATATTTACTCACACCACCTGTCTTAATGCCATCTGTTGAAGGAAGACCATTGATTCTTTATATTACGGAAACCCATTCATCACTCGGAGCATTGCTTGCACAGAATGACGATGAAGGTCATGAAAGGGCAGTCTATTATATCAGTTGGACTTTGGTAGGTTATGATGTCAACTATAGTACCATTGAATGTGCCTGTCTTGCAGTAGTATTTGCTACTCAAAAATTGAGGCACTATATGCTAAACCACCAAACAATGTTGGTTGCCAAAATAGATCCTCTAAAATATCTTCTCAGCAAGGCAGCATTAACAGGGCGACTGGCCAAATGGGTTATGATACTTAGTGAGTATGATATCCAGTATGTAGAAAGAAAGGCTATTAAAGGACAGGTCATTGTTGATCAGTTAGTTGACGCACCCATATAGGCAGATCACCCATTAGTTGCAGACTTTCTTGATGAGTTCATATTCACAATTAACACAAACATAACATGGAAACTGTACTTTGATGGCTCACATACAAATCATGGTTCAGGGGTTGGTATACTATTTATTACACCACAGGGTGATTCCATCCCTAAGTCATTCAGGATTGCATTTCCATGCACTAACAACATAGCAGAGTATGAAGCTCTAGTGACAGGGTTACGCATGGCAGTCAAGTGGAAAATTAAGAACCTACAGGTATATGGTGATTCCCAACTGGTAATCAGGCAGGTAAATGATGATTATGAGACTAAGGATGAGAAGCTTGCTCCATACAAGTGCATGGCTAATAGCTTTAAAGAGTACTTTGACAAAGTTGAATTTCATCAAATACCTCATGTTTTAAATAGGGCAGCAGATGTTATGGCTACAATTGCATCACTTCTTGACATTCCTAATAATTTTCCTAAGTTTGAGTTCTTGGTAGAACAGCTTTTGGTCCCAGCCTATGATATCCCAGATTCTAAAATGGTGTGTGACATTGTTGGTCCTGATTCCCCATGGTACAAAGAAATCTATGATTACCTTCATGTCGAATTCATACCCACTGGCCTATCAAATAACCAACGTAGGACATTCCTCTGCAAGTCAGCCAAATACACCATCGTCGGAGACACCCTATATAGACGCGCCTTAGATAATACCCTACTAAGATGTCTTGATTCTACTGAAGCACAAGAAACCTTGCGTGGGGTGCATGAGGGTATATGTGGTTCCCATTCTAGCGGTCCTACCTTAGCCAAAAAGATTATGAGACTGGGTTATTACTGGCCTACTATGGAAAAAGACTCATATGTCTTTGTAACGAAATGTCACCAATGCCAAGTTCATGGAGACTTGATACATGCGCCAGCACAGGAGCTTCATCCTATAATGTCACCATGGCCCTTTGCCCAATGGGGACTTGACCTCATAGGTAAGATCCACCCCACCTCATCTAATGGACACAAATTCATTATCACTGCCACTAAGTATTTTACGAAGTGGATTGAAGCCATTCCTATGACATACATTACCGGCACACAGATTTCTAAATTTAACTTGAACTATATCATATGTTGGTATGGTGTCCCTCAGTCCATAATCACTGATAATGGCCGCCCATTTAAGAACCAAGAAGTCTGCCACCTTTGTGATGAATTTCATATCCAACATCACTTTTCCACTCTATACTACCCACAAGGTAATGGCCAAGCAGAGGCATCTAACAAGACCATCATTAGAGTCCTCAAGAAGACTGTCAATGATGCTGGTCGTGACTGGCATTTATAGCTTAACCCTGCCTTATGGGCCTATCGCACAAGTATCCGTACTCCCACTAGTGCTACTCCATATTCACTTGTATTTGGTTCTGAATCTATTCTGCCTATTGAGGTCGAGATTCCTTCCCTAAGGGTATCCCTGAAAGGCCACATTGATGATGAAGAGTACCGAGTATCGAGACTCCATGAGCTAGAATTCCTGGATGAGCGAAGACAGAAGGCACTAGACCATCTTCAAGCATATCAAAATTGCCTTTGTCGTAGCTATAATAGGAAGGTATTGAACAGAAACTTTGACATTGGTGACCTAGTTTTAATGGAGAACCCAAAGAATCAAGCAGAAAGAGAAAAACTAGGAAAGTTTGAACTAAATTGGTTAGGACCTTATGTTGTTACAGAAGCTTTTGGATCAGGAGCGTACAAACTCTCTACTCCTGAAGGGGAACCATTGTCCTCACCAATCAATAGTCTGCATCTGAAGAAGTTCTATGCATAGCTTCTGGGATCCTTTGTCTTAATTAGCAAAAATACAAAAAAATCACAAAATCACAAAAAATCATTATCAAGGTGAAAACCTGGCAAACAGGCGTCTTGGTAACACCAAAAAAAAATTAGATAATCTAGAAAATAGTAAAGACAAATCATTCATCCAATAGTGAAAACCACTTCGGTGGCGCTTTGGATAGGTACCATGGTGAAAACCTGGCAAACAGGCGCCATGTGTAGTTAACTCTGCTCCTTTGTCTACTATTATTCTAATCTAGTCCTTATCCCTGTACATAGTCCACTTCCCTGTACATAGTCCACTTCCTTGTGCATATCCCTTATCCTTGTACCTACTACCTATCCCTGTACATATCCCTTATCTTTCATATCCATCGCTTGTATAGACCATTCGTAATAAGTGGTAGTCTTTCCCATAACTTGGAACGATTGACATCGAGTGCAGTTCATATCCCCCATTTTATCCTATTCATAATCAATTGGTCTTATACTCGACTGGGGAAAACACTTGACATGTGTCATATTGGTTCTTACATTGGCTATGTTGAAGACGTAAAACCATCAAAAATCCATGAATATCGCAAAATGACCTAAGAAAACACAAAAACATCAAAAAACTTCAAAAAGACAAAAAAAAATCAAAACATTTCAAAAATCCAAAAACAAAAATAGAGTCAAAGTCAGTCGCACTTTTCAGTCTTTGTTGTTTGTCGAACTACGTTGCCTCTGCGACTGGACATAGGCAAGGCCATCTACCGATGTGCCCCCGAGGCATTAGGTTAGTCCGTTTAGGTTAGTCTGTATAAAATCATGATTCAATCCATATGTCTATATGACAAGGTCGTTGGTTGTGTCGAACTACGAGGTCTCTGCATGTACAAAGTAGGAAAGGCCATCAATCGATGAGCCCCTGAGGCTGCATTAGGTCAGTCCTTTAGGGTTTTGTCATCACACACAGTCAATTGTCAATGCATCATCTCAAGTCACACATTAATCTAGTGAACAAGTCAGCAATGTATCTAAGTCAAATCAAACAGCTTGCCAAATGAAACAATCAGCACAAATCAACTTATGTCTGCTACAGGAGGTGTCTTTCCTGGAAATAGTCATCATCAAAGCAATCAACCTATGTCAGATTGTTCAAGATGAGTCCTTCTTGACTACTGATATCAGCAAAATGATCTGTCTTATACAAGATGAGTCCTTCCTGCATAATCGACAAGGTCAAACAATCAAACATAGCCTTACACAGGTTATCACATCAACGGCATCTGACTCAACATCTTATAGGATACATGTCTTTCTGAAACCAAGCTTTGTCATGCCTTATACAGATAGTCATAACATCGAAACCAGACTCACAGTCTTATCCGGTATGTGTATCTCCTGATATCAGGCTCTACCAATCAATCCTTTTATCAATAAAAACAAATCAAACAAACAAATCAAGTTTTGACAAATATTTTATTGGCTTCTTGACTTTATGGCTTATTTATATTATCATTTATCTTGAATTGATGACTAGGAATTATGTTACTAGCTTTCTCAAGGATGTCCCATGAGGAATTTAGAGAAGCAACGATGTATCCAAATTCTATTTTCTTTGACTGCTATCTGTCGAATGTCTTTTAAATTTGATTTTGAGTCATGTTACTAGTTTCCTCAAGGATGTCCCATGAAGGATTTAGAGGAGCAATGACGTCTCATGACACGTCTTTTACTTTGTTTGTTGTCTGTGGTTTGTCCTGACAAAAAGACTAGGGCAACTTGTGCCCTTAGTATGAGTTAATGACAATCCTTGTCTGCGACTATCTATTATTAGCAAGTGGATGACCTTGCACACCTTGATTTATGTCATATCATGGTGTTTTTCTCCATTTGTATTAGTTTCACCCAATGATGATAAAGTGCAATACCTTTTGTGATACAGCGAAACATCGAAGATTGCTAATACTAACATCTATCTCCTATCTTTCGGTCTTTCTCGATCTTTCTTTCCGCACTAACAGTTCTTCTTTCTTGCATTATGACGGAGTCATGTGACACAAAACATTATACATCATCCTGCATCAACGTACATGTTAGAAAAATACATACATATAGGTATATTTCATATCTAGATCATCATGGCATAATAGACATTCATCATCAAACAATACATATCATAAGCATTCCATGTACAATGCAACTATAAATATATGCATCATATTACATTTGTATAAGCATCACATGTAGCCGGCATTATACATATAACATCATATTGCATCTCATAATTTATAAATTGCATACATCATATAGAATCAACATTGTATCATTAGCTGCATATACACACCATAAAATAGATATCATCATCCATCACATAAGCATGTCATATATAAACATCACATGTACAAATAAACAATGACATAATTAATACATAGAAATGCATATCATGAGAGTCACCACCAAAATATATATATATATATATATATATATATATATATATATATATATATATATATATATATATATATATATATATATATATATATATATATATATCTCGCTCAACCGTGTCACATCACAATGTCATAATGTATCAATAATACATGGAAGCCCACAGGCTATAGGATCATAATACAATGTTTCGATGCATCTCAAGAAGTATCCCTATCCTGAACTGCCACTGCTATCATGCTTGGAGTGTGTGGAGGAATGATGATGGGAACCCGATGACCTGTGAGCTGAGGGAGGTCTGTCATACGGACCTGCTCTACGTGGCTGCTCCACACCCTCTGTGCTAACTTTCTGTGTATGAGTCGCGGTCAATGACCTACTGCTATGTGCCTGCAAGTAACTGGGAGCCCGTCTCTCTAGCGGAACCTCTACCTCATAAAGATCCTGATAATATCTCTCTCTCCCCAACTCTGACTAGCTCTCTGGAAAAGGAAACTGATGGCCCAGTACATAAGGCTCTGAGCTCTGAGAATCTCTACTCTATCTCCTGTCGCTGAGCTATAGCCTGATCTCTATCCATCACCGCTCTATCCATCTCCATCTGATGTGCATCCCTCTCAGACATCAGAACTCTCATCTGCTCCTCCAAGGATGCAACCTGAGCACGCAATGTATATGTGTCTGGATCCACTGCCCCTATCTCATCATGTCTGCCTCTCACTCTCCCATCCTCCTCCTCATCTATCTCCTCTAGGATCTGATCACGAACCTCTCTCTCATGATTATCATCCTCCTTGTCATCCTCCTGGTAGGCGCCCAATAAACCCAAGGCATCAATCTCTGTCTCCTCTCTGCCTGCCTCCTCAGTACCTACCTCCTCCTCTGCTGGGATGTCTAGAATAGCTGCCTTTGTAGGCTGCACCTCCTCTCTGCCTATCGCAGTATTCATCTCCTCTCCTCCTCTACCAATGTCTGGTATGGCCACATCCTCATCTCCTCGTCCCTCCTCACGGATCAGTGACAATGGTGGCCCTCGTCCCCTCCGACCACGTCTCCCTCTCCTTCCTCCATGTCATCCACCTCGTCCATCATCTCCTCCATCATCACGGCCTCCTCTGTCTCCCCGACCTCTACCTCTGCCATGCCTGCCTCGTGGACCTGTCCCTCACCGCTCTACCGGTGTTGGCTGCTCTAGATCTATCAACAGAATCGGTCTGTGTACTTCCCACCACTGATCATACTCCTCTATGGTCCCTGGATCTGCTGGACCATCCCTCCATCCCCATGGAACTGCCTGTAGTGCATCAATGTCAACCTCTGCTATGGCAATAGGAATCTTTGGACCCCATAGGGGGACCTCTCGCGATGATCTCACAAACTCTGCCCATCCTCTAGGCACATCCTGCACCTCTCCAAACTGCCACAGGACACGATCTAGCGACTGACGCTCTATAATGTGGACATGTGACACTGTTTTCCCAACCAAGAATTGTATCTGTCAGCAAAACGGAAAATGCTCATCCTCATCTAACCACTCGGCACAGCCCAAGTATGGTCTCTAGGTAAACTGCACCATCATGTCTATAGCATGCCTGAAATAACCTGTATCTCCTATGTGAGGCTGAGTATTCACCCCCGCATAACGGAAGGTGTACAGAGCACCATGTGGTACATCTACTGTCACTGGTGGCCAGAAAATGGTGATGTGTTCCCATGCCCATACCATCAGAAGTGTGGTACCACAACTCATAGACTATGCCTCCCGGTAGGCAATATCATGCAAATGAAAGTATAACATCCTGAGCAGACATGAACCCCAAGAATACACCACTCGATGCTCTAGCATGCCTACTAGCATCTCCCCCCACCCCACGGGAAAACCATGACCTCGGTGGTCGGGAAGTACTATGTCGCCTATCAATGTACACAATAAATAGTCTAGCTGCCTATATCTCTGAGCCAACACATGCCACCTAATCTCATAGTCGTCAAATCCTAACTGCCTAATGTTCGCATGTGGGTAGTATCTGTACATCTCGGCTGCACCCCTCTAGGTATCATACGTCACCCGTGTGCCTCTAATAGGAAGTCTGAGGATCCTGTAGACATCCTCTAAGGTAACAGTGGCCTCTCCAGTCGGTAGGTGGAAAGACGATGTCTCTAAGTGCCACCGCTCACACAAAGTTGTCAATAATCCCCGATTCACCCGAATCTGGGGCATTTCTGTCACGTGAAGTAGACCTAGGTGCCATAGGATCCGTCGCTCTGCTGGCCGCAAACTATCTCTGAATCAAAACGTCGTTGGTCTCGACTCCCGTGTATATATCGTGTCTAGCACAACCTGCAATGGCATTGTACATGCCTCATGTCAGCCTCAATCATCTATTCTAGTGCAAACTAACTATACTAACTACAATTCAAATGCGTCGTTATTTTTCACATGCGTCGCTATTTAACATATGCGGTGCATAACATACACATGCGTCATTTTATTACTCACATGCGTCGTTATTTTTCAAATGCGGCTAATTATATCACAAATGCATTGCATTCTAACATATGTGTTGAAACAAACACACAATGCGTTGCGGGATATTCAAATGCGTTTAATAATTAACAAATGCGGCTATTCTACATGCACATGCGATACATATTATCAAATGTAGTTCATAAATATACAAATGTGTTGAACCGCAGACTAACTATGCAAAATAGTTAACATGAAATTGCAGATGTGGCTTTTCGCACGCAAATGTGTCGTTCGCGCACACAAATGCGTTGTTCTAACAAAATGACGCATAAAAAAAAATTGAATTAAATGCATAAAATTACGCGCAAATAAAAAATTTCAAAAGCCAAGTTTGAGGTACATACCAGGGGGTCCACGTCGGCTAGCCTCTAGAAGGTCTGGATCCTGTTTGCGCAATGGTGAGTGTTCAGAATGGGTGACATCCTCGCTGTGGGTGCAGAGCAAATTCTCAATTCTAGGGCTAAGTGGGTGAAAATGAATTGGTTTTTACCCATATTCCTATATATACCTAGGGCTTAGGTGGCATTTCTTTCCTATTGGCTGTGTTAACTTCCCATTTCGATCAGCCCGTACCTGTCCTTGACATTTCCAACCTCAATTCTGCAAACTCCACTACATTTATGGCCATCCAATGGCCTAATCGGGACTATTTCCAAATTTTTATTAACTTTTTCAAAAAAAAATCAATTTTCCCGAGGGGGCATACCTTCACCTGTTTTACACTAGGGCATTACTGGGGCATAGTTCTTATCGATTTTCTTTGACACAACGCCGAAATGGAATTGTATCAAAGAGGGGCAAATGTAGACACCGAAATCTGGTTTAAGCCTATGACTTCAATATTCTTCATAATTCGTATTCTTCTATTGATTAAATAATCTTAATTATTTAATTAATTCACACTTTTCTTTATTCTATCTGATTAATTAAATAAACGCTTTTTATTTAATTATGTTACTAATTAACCTTATCCTTCTTGTTAAATTAAATAAATTCCTATTTAATTTACTTTATCATACTTCAACTATAATTAAATAAATTCTTTATTTATTTAATTATTCATTTAAATCCCTTCATCACTTAATTAAATAAATCTTATTTATTTAATTATTCTTCAAATATCAAATATTGAATTAAATAAATTATTTAATTTGAATTCATGAATTCTATTTTAACGCATTCCTCTATATTTAGATAATTGTGTGAGTTATCTAAGTATTCACTTTTACTCGACTCGACATCTATTTCAAATCGCTCAGTTAACTCTTGATTTAATGTCTGAGTGGCGTTCTCGAGTAATCTCTTCATCAAATCATTCAATCGTCTAGTGCTAACTCAATTGCATGTACATGCATATTAATTAAATATTCCTATTTAATTAATTAAACCTTGTGCGTGCATTCGAACAAGAGTTGCTTTAATCAATCTTTATCTTTTTCATGCAAAGATAATTCTTTTGTTTTCGAATACCAAACTGGAAGATTAAATCATTTATTTAATCTCTAATTCTATTTCTAATTTATATCACTCATGTCATTACTGACAGTTATCAAAATGCATGTCTAATCTGTCGATCTCAACCGTCCGTTAATCTTTCAATCTTGGCCTATCATTCGAATAATCAATTTTCTATAAATTGATTTGTCATTCTTCATTTCAATCTCTCTCGTGAAATCTTATGACTTTTGAGAGCACATATCTTGAATCTTCGATGTTTTTCTAATCACTATCTTAGGCTATACTTGCATGAACTCTTGAAAAATCTAAGGGCAATAATACTACAACAACAAAATGGAGAAGGGCAATCGAGATGAATCATGGAAATACGTACAAATTTGGTGAGATTGTTCTAGTTTTGTTTACGTTTTTACTTTCCTTTGTTCTTTGTTGCTTAACATTAGATTGCATTTAGATTTGTATTGCATGTTTGCTCTAATCTGTTCTTGTGCACTTTCTTGGTGTTACACGTTGTCCACCACTCTGATCAATGGCGAAATCAATGTTCCTTATTACACTTAATATAGAGCCTATAAGGATCTAATTGTTTATTTGACCATTGTGAGTGATTTTGTAGTCACTATGATTGATGAGGTAAAAATAACCTCACCATAATAACATAATAAAGGCCTATTCCATATATGCAAAATTCCTATCTTTTGCCAATTAATTAAACTTTAGGAGAAATAATTGCTTGTCTTTTAAGGAGAAATTGTACAAACTTTATTTCTTATAATTTATTGAAGTATTTTTCCAATACATATTTAATGGGTTGTTTTAATTATTTTGTAGGATAATAATCAGTCATCAAGTTGCAGTTAGAAGCATTCAGTCAGCACATGCTCCAGAACAGGTTGAAGGCATGCACTGGAAACACACTCCAGAACTTTAGGATGATGGACCGAGGATATAGTTGCTTTTAAGTTTCAATTTCTGTTATGTTTTTAAGTCAAAGACTTCATGGCTCGACTTGAGCCTCTTTAATGGCTCTAGGAAAATTCATCGCCAACAATTCACCGATGGAAAATTCATCGCCAATAATTCACTGTCATGAAAAATTCATCGTGATGACAAATTCACTGCCAAGTAAAATTCACCGCCAGCAATTCACCGAGGTGAAAAATTAACTACCATTAATGTTTTTTAATATATATTGCAAAAAAATTCTCTTTTTTTGCAAAAGAATAATTTGATTTATGATAATAAAAAATTAATCGCATTAACTTTAGAAAATTTGATTATGATAATAAAAATAAAAATATTTTTCAATATATTTTATGATAATAAAAATAAAAAAAATTAATGGCATTAACTTTAGATCGAATAATTTGATCTATAATAAATTATACATATGAGAACTATATAATTTAATAATTGGTAATGTTAGCTATACCCCGCAAGTAATCACAAATATTGTTGGCTTCATCATACTTAGCCACTACATTTTTTATCCGTTCAGTAGAATCTCTATATTTTTTGTTTTTTTGCTGCTCTTGACCACTTAAATATTGTTCAATTCGAACCTCATTTATGCTTTGTTCTCTTTTAATGTTGTCAATGAATTTCCAAATATTGGGATGATGTGCCAAAATTT
>VDFB02271358.1:1069909746-1069932423 GCA_007258455.2 Sequoia sempervirens | reverse complement strand
TTCTTGCATTATGACGGAGTCCTGTGACACAAAACATTATACATCATCCTGCATCAACGTACATGTTAGAAAAATACATACATATAGGCATATTTCATATCTAGATCATCATGGCATAATAGACATTCATCATCAAATAATACATATCATAAGCATTCCATGTATAAAGCAACTGTAAATATATGCATCATATTACATTTGTATAAGCATCACATGTAGCCAGCATTATACATATAACATCATATTGCATCTCATAATTTATAAACCGCATACATCATATAGAATCAACATTATATCATTAGCTGCATATACACACCATAAAATAGATATCATCATCCATCACATAAGCATGTCATATAAACATCACATGTACAAATAAACAACGACATAATTAATACATAGAAATGCATATCATGAGAGTCACCACCAAAATCATATATATATATATATATATATATATATATATATATCTCGCTCAACCGTGTCACATCACAATGTCATAATGTATCAATAATACATGGAAGCCCACAGGCTATAGGATCATAATACAATGTTTCGATGCATCTCAAGAAGTATCCCTATCCTGAACTGCCACTGCTATCATGCTTGGAGTGTGTGGAGGAATGATGATGGGAACCCGATGACCTGTGAGCTGAGGGAGGTCTGTCATACGGACCTGCTCTACGTGGCTGCTCCACACCCTCTGTGCTAACTTTCTGTGTATGAGTCGCGGTCAATGACCTACTGCTATGTGCCTGCAAGTAACTGGGAGCCCGTCTCTCTAGCGGAACCTCTACCTCATAAAGATCCTGATAATATCTCTCTCTCCCCAACTCTGACTAGCTCTCTGGAAAAGGAAACTGATGGCCCAGTACATAAGGCTCTGAGCTCTGAGAATCTCTACTCTATCTCCTGTCGCTGAGCTATAGCCTGATCTCTATCCATCACCGCTCTATCCATCTCCATCTGATGTGCATCCCTCTCAGACATCAGAACTCTCATCTGCTCCTCCAAGGATGCAACCTGAGCACGCAATGTATATGTGTCTGGATCCACTGCCCCTATCTCATCATGTCTGCCTCTCACTCTCCCATCCTCCTCCTCATCTATCTCCTCTAGGATCTGATCACGAACCTCTCTCTCATGATTATCA
This sequence comes from Sequoia sempervirens, assembly GCA_007258455.2. NCBI lineage: Eukaryota > Viridiplantae > Streptophyta > Pinopsida > Cupressales > Cupressaceae > Sequoia > Sequoia sempervirens. The sequence goes on along the minus strand of VDFB02271358.1, from coordinate 1,069,931,270 downwards.
TCCTCCTTGTCATCCTCCTGGTAGGCGCCCAATAAACCCAAGGCATCAATCTCTGTCTCCTCTCTGCCTGCCTCCTCAGTACCTACCTCCTCCTCTGCTGGGATGTCTAGAATAGCTGCCTTTGTAGGCTGCACCTCCTCTCTGCCTATCGCAGTATTCATCTCCTCTCCTCCTCTACCAATGTCTGGTATGGCCACATCCTCATCTCCTCGTCCCTCCTCACGGATCAGTGACAATGGTGGCCCTCGTCCCCTCCGACCACGTCTCCCTCTCCTTCCTCCATGTCATCCACCTCGTCCATCATCTCCTCCATCATCACGGCCTCCTCTGTCTCCCCGACCTCTACCTCTGCCATGCCTGCCTCGTGGACCTGTCCCTCACCGCTCTACCGGTGTTGGCTGCTCTAGATCTATCAACAGAATCGGTCTGTGTACTTCCCACCACTGATCATACTCCTCTATGGTCCCTGGATCTGCTGGACCATCCCTCCATCCCCATGGAACTGCCTGTAGTGCATCAATGTCAACCTCTGCTATGGCAATAGGAATCTTTGGACCCCATAGGGGGACCTCTCGCGATGATCTCACAAACTCTGCCCATCCTCTAGGCACATCCTGCACCTCTCCAAACTGCCACAGGACACGATCTAGCGACTGACGCTCTATAATGTGGACATGTGACACTGTTTTCCCAACCAAGAATTGTATCTGTCAGCAAAACGGAAAATGCTCATCCTCATCTAACCACTCGGCACAGCCCAAGTATGGTCTCTAGGTAAACTGCACCATCATGTCTATAGCATGCCTGAAATAACCTGTATCTCCTATGTGAGGCTGAGTATTCACCCCCGCATAACGGAAGGTGTACAGAGCACCATGTGGTACATCTACTGTCACTGGTGGCCAGAAAATGGTGATGTGTTCCCATGCCCATACCATCAGAAGTGTGGTACCACAACTCATAGACTATGCCTCCCGGTAGGCAATATCATGCAAATGAAAGTATAACATCCTGAGCAGACATGAACCCCAAGAATACACCACTCGATGCTCTAGCATGCCTACTAGCATCTCCCCCCACCCCACGGGAAAACCATGACCTCGGTGGTCGGGAAGTACTATGTCGCCTATCAATGTACACAATAAATAGTCTAGCTGCCTATATCTCTGAGCCAACACATGCCACCTAATCTCATAGTCGTCAAATCCTAACTGCCTAATGTTCGCATGTGGGTAGTATCTGTACATCTCGGCTGCACCCCTCTAGGTATCATACGTCACCCGTGTGCCTCTAATAGGAAGTCTGAGGATCCTGTAGACATCCTCTAAGGTAACAGTGGCCTCTCCAGTCGGTAGGTGGAAAGACGATGTCTCTAAGTGCCACCGCTCACACAAAGTTGTCAATAATCCCCGATTCACCCGAATCTGGGGCATTTCTGTCACGTGAAGTAGACCTAGGTGCCATAGGATCCGTCGCTCTGCTGGCCGCAAACTATCTCTGAATCAAAACGTCGTTGGTCTCGACTCCCGTGTATATATCGTGTCTAGCACAACCTGCAATGGCATTGTACATGCCTCATGTCAGCCTCAATCATCTATTCTAGTGCAAACTAACTATACTAACTACAATTCAAATGCGTCGTTATTTTTCACATGCGTCGCTATTTAACATATGCGGTGCATAACATACACATGCGTCATTTTATTACTCACATGCGTCGTTATTTTTCAAATGCGGCTAATTATATCACAAATGCATTGCATTCTAACATATGTGTTGAAACAAACACACAATGCGTTGCGGGATATTCAAATGCGTTTAATAATTAACAAATGCGGCTATTCTACATGCACATGCGATACATATTATCAAATGTAGTTCATAAATATACAAATGTGTTGAACCGCAGACTAACTATGCAAAATAGTTAACATGAAATTGCAGATGTGGCTTTTCGCACGCAAATGTGTCGTTCGCGCACACAAATGCGTTGTTCTAACAAAATGACGCATAAAAAAAAATTGAATTAAATGCATAAAATTACGCGCAAATAAAAAATTTCAAAAGCCAAGTTTGAGGTACATACCAGGGGGTCCACGTCGGCTAGCCTCTAGAAGGTCTGGATCCTGTTTGCGCAATGGTGAGTGTTCAGAATGGGTGACATCCTCGCTGTGGGTGCAGAGCAAATTCTCAATTCTAGGGCTAAGTGGGTGAAAATGAATTGGTTTTTACCCATATTCCTATATATACCTAGGGCTTAGGTGGCATTTCTTTCCTATTGGCTGTGTTAACTTCCCATTTCGATCAGCCCGTACCTGTCCTTGACATTTCCAACCTCAATTCTGCAAACTCCACTACATTTATGGCCATCCAATGGCCTAATCGGGACTATTTCCAAATTTTTATTAACTTTTTCAAAAAAAAATCAATTTTCCCGAGGGGGCATACCTTCACCTGTTTTACACTAGGGCATTACTGGGGCATAGTTCTTATCGATTTTCTTTGACACAACGCCGAAATGGAATTGTATCAAAGAGGGGCAAATGTAGACAGAAATCTGGTTTAAGCCTATGACTTCAATATTCTTCATAATTCGTATTCTTCTATTGATTAAATAATCTTAATTATTTAATTAATTCACACTTTTCTTTATTCTATCTGATTAATTAAATAAACGCTTTTTATTTAATTATGTTACTAATTAACCTTATCCTTCTTGTTAAATTAAATAAATTCCTATTTAATTTACTTTATCATACTTCAACTATAATTAAATAAATTCTTTATTTATTTAATTATTCATTTAAATCCCTTCATCACTTAATTAAATAAATCTTATTTATTTAATTATTCTTCAAATATCAAATATTGAATTAAATAAATTATTTAATTCATGAATTCTATTTTAACGCATTCCTCTATATTTAGATAATTGTGTGAGTTATCTAAGTATTCACTTTTACTCGACTCGACATCTATTTCAAATCGCTCAGTTAACTCTTGATTTAATGTCTGAGTGGCGTTCTCGAGTAATCTCTTCATCAAATCATTCAATCGTCTAGTGCTAACTCAATTGCATGTACATGCATATTAATTAAATATTCCTATTTAATTAATTAAACCTTGTGCGTGCATTCGAACAAGAGTTGCTTTAATCAATCTTTATCTTTTTCATGCAAAGATAATTCTTTTGTTTTCGAATACCAAACTGGAAGATTAAATCATTTATTTAATCTCTAATTCTATTTCTAATTTATATCACTCATGTCATTACTGACAGTTATCAAAATGCATGTCTAATCTGTCGATCTCAACCGTCCGTTAATCTTTCAATCTTGGCCTATCATTCGAATAATCAATTTTCTATAAATTGATTTGTCATTCTTCATTTCAATCTCTCTCGTGAAATCTTATGACTTTTGAGAGCACATATCTTGAATCTTCGATGTTTTTCTAATCACTATCTTAGGCTATACTTGCATGAACTCTTGAAAAATCTAAGGGCAATAATACTACAACAACAAAATGGAGAAGGGCAATCGAGATGAATCATGGAAATACGTACAAATTTGGTGAGATTGTTCTAGTTTTGTTTACGTTTTTACTTTCCTTTGTTCTTTGTTGCTTAACATTAGATTGCATTTAGATTTGTATTGCATGTTTGCTCTAATCTGTTCTTGTGCACTTTCTTGGTGTTACACGTTGTCCACCACTCTGATCAATGGCGAAATCAATGTTCCTTATTACACTTAATATAGAGCCTATAAGGATCTAATTGTTTATTTGACCATTGTGAGTGATTTTGTAGTCACTATGATTGATGAGGTAAAAATAACCTCACCATAATAACATAATAAAGGCCTATTCCATATATGCAAAATTCCTATCTTTTGCCAATTAATTAAACTTTAGGAGAAATAATTGCTTGTCTTTTAAGGAGAAATTGTACAAACTTTATTTCTTATAATTTATTGAAGTATTTTTCCAATACATATTTAATGGGTTGTTTTAATTATTTTGTAGGATAATAATCAGTCATCAAGTTGCAGTTAGAAGCATTCAGTCAGCACATGCTCCAGAACAGGTTGAAGGCATGCACTGGAAACACACTCCAGAACTTTAGGATGATGGACCGAGGATATAGTTGCTTTTAAGTTTCAATTTCTGTTATGTTTTTAAGTCAAAGACTTCATGGCTCGACTTGAGCCTCTTTAATGGCTCTAGGAAAATTCATCGCCAACAATTCACCGATGGAAAATTCATCGCCAATAATTCACTGTCATGAAAAATTCATCGTGATGACAAATTCACTGCCAAGTAAAATTCACCGCCAGCAATTCACCGAGGTGAAAAATTAACTACCATTAATGTTTTTTAATATATATTGCAAAAAAATTCTCTTTTTTTGCAAAAGAATAATTTGATTTATGATAATAAAAAATTAATCGCATTAACTTTAGAAAATTTGATTATGATAATAAAAATAAAAATATTTTTCAATATATTTTATGATAATAAAAATAAAAAAAATTAATGGCATTAACTTTAGATCGAATAATTTGATCTATAATAAATTATACATATGAGAACTATATAATTTAATAATTGGTAATGTTAGCTATACCCCGCAAGTAATCACAAATATTGTTGGCTTCATCATACTTAGCCACTACATTTTTTATCCGTTCAGTAGAATCTCTATATTTTTTGTTTTTTTGCTGCTCTTGACCACTTAAATATTGTTCAATTCGAACCTCATTTATGCTTTGTTCTCTTTTAATGTTGTCAATGAATTTCCAAATATTGGGATGATGTGCCAAAATTTGTTGTTCGAATACTCTATGCCAACCTTCAATTGAGTTAATAGTTTTGGGAAATCTTTTGAAACTCCCTCATAACAATTCCATATTTCAATTGGGAATTTTGGTGGCCATTGTCGTTGACGTCTATCGGGATGTCCAATCCATGTATCCTCAAAATAATCAACCACATCTTGAGCTTCAGGAGGTATAATATTGCTCTCACATAGTGTGTCAAATGTGTTTACTACATCACGCACCGGTACAAATGCTAAGGCAGACAACAAGAGCATACTCAAAGAAAATTCAACATCATTTTCATAAGGATTCTTTAATCTGTGAGCCTATATTTTGCAAAAAATGCCTTGGAAAAAATGAAAAAAGCATCCATGTGATTTTTCCGTTGGAAACACTATTTTTGTTGCGCTTATCATAGCTTTTTCAAAATCTATTGTTATTGATCTTGGTGATGCTAATGGTACCAGCTCTTTTATTTTTTGAAGTAATCATATATACATATGTTCAGTCTTATCAGGAAATAACACATATACTAAAGGAAGACACACATTTTTGTGTAGCCCATGTACAGTATATAATTGGTAAAATAGTTGTGGAACAGTTTTAAAAGTTCCATTAGTATACCAATGTTCTCATTGCGCCAATACTTGGAGATTTCTTTCAGTAGAAAATATTAAAATCCTATTGCTATCAGGTCCAAAATCGAATAGAAAAAATAGCTCTCCATGATGTGTTTTTGTACATTCTTCAGAAAAAATTATGTTTTCTCGACGCAATGGGATAGCAGGCCCATCATATTGTTTAGCTCTTATATTTCTTATTGTTCTCTTCGTGGTATCCATACTTGGAATTTTAGCAGCTACTGCTTGGCTGCATTCAGCAATAACACTTCCTATTACAAATTGTGGTGTATCACGAGTATTTTTAGCACTATCACTAATATCATTCAAAAATTTAGTGGCTTCAACTTTCGCTATATCTACAATATGGTTATGTTCATTAAACTGTTTAATGATCACATCACCTTCAGTAGTCACCCGAGCATGACACTTGGTTTTTTTATAATCTTCACATTTCCAGTGAACTTTTTTTTCAATTTTTTTTCTTTATGATAGAAATAACCATCAAGAAACAATTTTTTCCTACCTTTTTCAGTTTGATAAAATTTAAGCGATATTTCAATTTTTAAAAACTTACACACATCGTTATCATGAAACAATAAAACAATGATGAAAATGAAAGCTTATATACCATGTGTGTAGTAGAGATGCACTTTGGAGGACAATCGTGACTATTGAAAATAAAAATTACTATGAAGCAAATCTAACACAAAAATAAATCAATTTTTAATATATTATCATAAATGCATTCATATCAAAATAAACATAAAAAATATTTAAAAAATAAAATTGTCAATAAATTGTAACCAGGTGAAAATTATTTTTTAAGAAAAAAATTCAAAGTTTACAAAATATATATTAAAAAACATTAATATGGTTAATTTTCCACTTTGGTGAAAAAATAATGCAAATGAAAATAAAAATTACTATGAAGCAAATCTAACACAAAAATAAATCAATTTTTAATATATTATCATAAAAACATTCATATCAAAATAAACATAAAAAAATATTTAAAAAATAAAATTGTCAATAAATGGTAATACAGGTGAAAATTATTTTTTAACAAGAAAATTTAAAGTTTACAAAATATATATTAAAAAGGTTTAATGTGGTTAATTTTCCACTTCGGTGAATTGTTGGCGGTGAATTTATCTTGGCAGTGAATTTGTCATGGTGGTGAATTTTCCCATGTTGAATTTCTCATGGCAGTAAATTTTCCCATGATGAATTTGTCATGGCGGTGAATTTTTCCACGGTGAATTGTTGGGGGTGAATTTTCCATCAGTGAATTGCTAGCAATGAATTTTCCATATGCACTCTTTAATATTTATGTAATGGGTATTAAATACAAGAGTTGTTCGCAATCTGTTATAGACTTGTTCAATGGTTATCTGTGCCATCTGAAATATAGGATTTAGTTAGAAGTTTTCTATAAAATATGTAATCTCCAGAAGCAAAAGATAACATGCGAAATAGTAATGTTATGTTGTCAACTTGTTTTCTGAATTTACGAATAAAGAGATTATTATGTAAAAACTTTTGAGTTGTTGAGTTATGGATGAAAATTATGTTTAATGGAAGAACTTTTGAATTAGTTATGTATGTGACTTGAGAACGAACGTAGTAACCCATGAGTTGGCCACTCGAGGGAAGATAGCTTAAATAGATAAGTACTTTCCTTTATGTTGCTTTTACTACATGAACAGTCATTCTGTAGGGAATTGTTGGGTTTGTCATTGTTGTGTCTGAAGTTCTGGAACACTTATTGTCTTTCATTTTCGTAGTTTCTTATTGTTAACTGTTAGAATCATTACTGTTTAAAGAGGATGTTTCATGGATTGTTTATAAGTTTTTCCACTTCCGTAGTTTATCAACTCCTTAGTTTAATATTTTATGTACTTTCTAGTTTAGTTATCAAGCTTTCTAAGTGAGTTCTCTTATGCTTTTTAGTTTAAATATTTCTAGTTTTCTTTAGGATAAACTGCTTTACAGCTAAATAGTTAGACGGCCTTAAGTTAGAATTAACATTAGTTGCTCTAAAAAGTTAGAAAATCTAAGGGAGATAGTCAAGTCTTCTATTGGAAACTGCCTTGGACACTATCTGGTCGACATAATTCTTCTAAAGTAATGGGACCTAATGACATCCTATCACTTTTTGGCGTCATTGTTGGGGACCCTAGCTTTCTTGCTTGAGTGTTAATAGAAGACACCTCGAATACCTCTTTTAGGCTAAAATACCAGCTCTGGCTTTCTTTTCTACATGGTCAGGAAAAGAGGCCCTCATGGATTATTTATACCAAAGACCCCCCCAAAATGCATTCCAATCATACATAGGGAGGCCCAAGGCTCAGAAGACCACTCTGTTGAAGAACTACTTGAGCCTAACCCACTAGAGGCTTTACACTATTTTCCTGAAGATCATTCAGTAGAACAACCTGTTGTCGAGGAAATTATCCTTGAGGACCACATTCCTTTGAACATCATGGGACATCATAGGGCTAAATCTAATTGAAATGATGCCAACCATAATAACAATGATCCTCCACCAACTCGAACGTTCACTTATCCTATTACTCTGGACACAGATGATGATACTACGATGAAAACATTTCTCCAGCTTTCCTTCCTGCCTTTCGTGGCTTGTCCTCAGAAGACCCAGACCAATTTCTTTTCGACTTCAAGGTCCTTTATCAAACCTATGACTATAAAAATGATAACCAAAAACTAAAGTTGTTTCCTTCTACCTTGAAGGATTCAGCCATGCGTTGGTTTATGGGACTAGGTGCTAGGAGTATTACATCCTGGGAGGAAATGGAGAATTTTTTCTTGCAAAAATATCAAAGCTATTGTAGGGTGAGTGATCATAAGGAGGAGCTATTTAAACTTAGGGAAAATGAGGATGAGAGTCTAGAGGACTATCTAGATAGGTTTCTTTTCTTATCTAAACGATGTGTAGAAATGGCTATTAGTGTTGAGATTCTCAAGACTATATTTCTTAAGGGACTTGATGAGGATACAAGAAGAAGTCTTGATCTGATGGGAAAAGGTGATGTGTCTCAGTTAGCCCTTGAGGAAATATGTGAGTTGTGCTGGAATTTCTCACGTACTCGAGGAGGAATCCGCAAAACTAATCTTTTCAGAGGGACTAACGAAATAGGAAAGCTCCGAGAAGAAATAGAAAATCTCAAAACGTACATACTTGTTCAATTGAACACTACGTTGGATGACATACAAGCAAAGACATGTAATCCTGAGACTTTTTCAATCTATTGTCCTAGGTGTCGAAACAAACATCTTTTACGTGAGTGTCCTTTAGACAAGGTTAATGTTTGTCAACTCTGTGAGAAAAACCATCCTACCAACCAGTATGAGCTTCTTTCTGATCTCAAGAATACTAAGAAAAAAATTGCTCAGGTTGAAGAAATAAATGTGCTAAACCAACTCCAAGTTGGTAACTTCTCTTATGGATAGAATTCCAACCCTGCATGGAGACCACAAAACAACTAGGCTAGTAATCAATTGACTCCATCCTAGAATTAGCCCCCACCTCCACAAGCTAATTGGGGAACTCCTTATTGGGGACCCCCTAAATGGGAAAATCAATCATGGGGAACTCAGTAGTGGCCAAACCAATCACAATAACAATGGTACCCACAACACACTGCTCCCCAATGGAATCAAGGAAAAAATCAATTTTATACTGTTCCTTGGAGGAATCAACAATAGAATCTACTACCCCCACCTTAGAATCCTCCTCAAAATGAGTAGATAAATCAACCTCAGCTCTCAGCTCACCCACTTCCCAATCCTAAGAAAAATTGACAGAATACTCTGCTATACTCTATTGAACAAGATAATGCCACCGGACTTAATGCAATTCATTGTGGAAATGTTCAGTTACACTCTGGTAGAACACTTCAACCGCCAACCATCGAAGAAATTGTGGATGAACCTATTCATACAAGTCCTAAGAAGGATACCCTTCCCAACCACACCACTCTTGCAAATAATACAGTGCCTCCTTTAGCAGTAGGAGTTGCTGACTTACCATGGGAGGAGGAAGGTCAGTCTTCGACTGAACTTAGAAAGGATACCCCTCCAAAAGAGAAAACTCAAGCACCATTTCTGAAGCATCTAAAATTGACAACTTCAAAAGATACTCTGGAAATGTCTTTGACCCCTTAAACTACATTAATTTAGGAAATCAAACAATTGCAAATAGAGGTTCCTTTGCTGCAAGCAATAAAGGAAATTCCTAAGTTGAACCAACTAATCAAATAGCTATGTATTAAAACCCTGAGGAGGAAACCAAATAAAATAAATACTATGCACATCAAAGGCTATTTAGCTAACTTTTTGTCTAGAAAGGTTGTCACTCCAAAATATGATGATCCTGGGAGTCCACTGATAATTGTTGCAATTAATGAGGTAGCAATACCTAATGCATTAGCGGATTTAGGAGAAGCTATTAATGTGATGACTGATGATGTGATGAAAAAATTAGGTCTTACTGATTTACGTCCCACAACTACAGTCTTACAGATGGAAAATCAGTCTATAGCCATTCCAAAGGGTGTTATTAAAAACATTCTTGTCAAAGTTGATGGATGGGAATATCCAGTTGACTTCCAGATAATCCAATCGCTTACACCCAAAGATAGCTATCCAATAATTCTCGAAAGACCATGGTTGGAAACTATCGCTGCTAAAATTGATTGCAGAGAAGGAGGAATGACCATTTCACATGGTCCAAACAGTAAATGTTTATTCTTGTACCCTCCTGCTAAACCCACCAAACATAATAAAGTCTGGGTTGATGAACCAGAAGAATCTAATGGTCAAGATAGTTTGGCCTTGTTAGCCATGGTAGTGATTAAACAACATGGAGAGGAATTAGAGGATGAGTTAGTAAACGATGTAGCACATCTTGATATAGGACCAAGTGATGAGGAAATGGTGGATGTGCTAGAAATTTTGGGACAACCGATTGATATAAGTGGTATGGAACAGAATTACTCTACCATGGGAATTCCTTGTCCTTTGGCCAATATGATTCCCAGAACTAGCCATTTCTTTGAGGATATTATGAGATTTCACCAACTTATACCTCATAGTTGTCCTCTCAACACCTTGTTATGACCAATACATACTGTCACTTCGGCCCAACCAGGAACAAAATCAATTGTGCTGCTATCAGGAAAAACCTTGAACGTCAATAGTTAGCTGATAGAAATACAAGAGGATAAATTGTTTAATGTGTTGGTAAAAATATCTAAAGATTTTTCTTGGGACTATATATACATGAGGGGAATTCACCCGATTGTTTGTACACATCACATTTATACTGATCCTAATATAAGGCCTATACGTCAGCCATAGAGGAGACTCAATCTTCCATTAAAGGATCTTGTCAAAATTGAAATTGAGAAACTCCTTCGTGCAGGATTTATTTATCCTATCTCCAATAGTAAGTGGGTGTCACCTATGGTTATTGTGTCAAATAAAAATGGGAGTTGAATAATTTGTGTAGATTATAGAGAACTCAATAAAGCCACTCATCGAGATTATTTTCCCTTACCATTTTTTGACCAAGTTCTGGACAACTTGGCTGGGAGGAAATATTTCTCCTTTTTATATGGATTTAGTGGTTACAACCAAATTCGGGTAGCACCAAAAGATGAAGATAAGATAGTGTTTATTTGTCCATGGGGCACATTTGCATACCGAGTTCTTCCCTTTGGACTTTGTAACACTCCTGCGACTTTCCAGAGAGTCGTTCTAGCTACATTTGTTGTGTTTTTCAATGACTGTGTAGAGGTCTATATGGATGACTTCATAGTTTATGGGTCAACCTATGATGAAGCCCTTCAAAACCTGGACAGGGTTTTAGAAGTTTGTGAGGATAAACGACTGTCCCTTAGCCACGAAAAGTGTTTAATAATGGTGGAACAAGGAATAGTCTTAGGTCATCATATTTCCTCTGAAGGAATAAAGGTTGATCCCAAGAAAATTGAAGTCTTTCAACAACTGACTATTTCTCAAACACAAACAGATGTTCGAAGTTTTATTGGGCATGTTGGATACTATAGAAGGTTCATAGAAATCTTCAGTAAGATAGCGGCCCCTTTGTTTTCTTTTCTCCAGAAAGATGTGGAGTTTAATTGGACATCTGAGTGTCAACTATCATTTGAAACAATAAAGGAGAAGCTTGTCTATGCTCCCATATTGCATGGTCCAAATTGGAATCTTTCCTTCCACATTTATGTCGATGCTTCAGATGATGCAATTGGTGTAGTATTGGGGCAAGAAGATGAGGATGGGGGTAATTATGCCATATATTTTATTAGTAAAAACCTGACATCTAGTGAGAGGAACTACACGACGACAAAAAAAGAATTCTTGGTTGTGTTTCATGCCATTAAAAAATTTTGCCATTATATTATAGGATATAAAGTTACAGTCTATATAGATCACTCAGCTATAAAATATTTAATGAATAAACCTATAGTTAATGGTTGAATAATGAAATGGTTACTACTCCTTCAGGAGTTCAATTTGACAATATTCGAGAAGCCAGGGATACTTAATGTGGTGGCAGACTTTCAGTCTCAAACCAAACAAGAAGAGGGTGACTATGCACTTGTGCAAGATAAGTTTCCAGATGAAAATCTATTTTCCATCTCTACAAAGACCCCTTGGTTTGTTGATATTTCCAACTATTTATCTACCTCTAAAGTACCCCCTGGGTTTACATCAAAAGAAAGGAAGTGAATTATTTGAGAGAGTGCGCCATTTAAATGGATTAATCGGATTTTATTCCGTTGTGGACCCGATATGGTTTTGAGAAGATGTGTTAGGGTCGATGAAACTTACAGTATCCTGAGGGCCTATCATGATGATCCTTCAAGGGGTCATTACTCTACAAAAAGAACTTCTCATAAAATTTTAGGCACTAGATATTATTGGACTTCAATGCATAAAGACGTTACAAAATATGTTCATCATTGTGATGAATTTCAAAGGGTGGGAAGACCAACTGCTTTTACAGAAATTCCTTTGCAGCCTCAGGTAGTCCTTGAACCATTCAAAAAATGGTGATTAGATTTTACCGGCCCCATAGAGCCCCCCGAACCATCATTATAGATCAGGGATCTCAATTCATGTCCAAATCTCTCTTGGCATTTATGAACCATTTCCAGGTGATTCATAGCAAGTCATCCCCTTATCACCCTCAAGCAAACGGTCAAGTCAAGGTGACTAATAGGGAGTTAGAAAACATATTGACAAAAATGGTCTCTTCAAGAAGAAGAGATTGGGTCAAGAAATTTCCTGAAGTTGTCTGGGCGTACAACACAACATGGAAATCCGCAACTGGATTCAGCCCCTATGAGCTTGTTTTTGGGAAGAAACCTCTTCTTCCCATTGATTTTGAACTCCAAACTCTACAAACAGCTATGGAGTTGGGTCTAGATCTTAAATGAGTTCAAGTAGAATGAGTTTTATAGTTAAGTGAGTTGGATGAGCTTCATCTAGATGTTGTCCACCAAACTGAACTGGTTCAACATCAACAAAAATTTTGGCATGAAAAACACATTAAAGAGAGAGAGTTCCATAATGGTGACTAGGCCTTGCTATTCGATTCCAGTTATAAAGATCATAAAGGAAAACTCAAGACTCATTGGTTGGGCCATATGAAATTTTTGAAGTCTTCTCGAATGGCACAGTTCAGCTAAAACCCATTGATGGTGATCCACGAACTCTCTTAGTCAACGGTCATCACCTACATATCTATCATAAGCCTATTAACAAAGAAGAATTAAAAAATTGGTTGAAATGCAGGGAGAGATCCAATGCATTGACTCTGCCAAGGTAGAGTCCATTTGACCCAATAAATAAATAAATATGTAAAAAAAAATCAAAATCATGAAAAGTTGTAATAAAAATATGTGTACCAATTTGTTTTCAAAGAATTTTTCATTAATTCTTATTTTCAGACTTAACTACATGTGTTTCCATTTTGCAGGACTTCTCATGAAGGAATAAACAACTTCTGGAGCACCTTTCCAAGATGCTTTTAAACTTGCACCTCATCCCACCACATCAGAAGGTCATTCCTATAGAATGGTATAAAGCTCCTAAAGTTTGAGTTCATTCATTACCACCATTTTTCTTCTTTCCAGCTGAATCTTTCGACGATGCTCTAGAACCTTCATTCAGTTGCTGCTCCAGTTGCATCTTTTGATGATGCTCTGGAACCTTCATTCGATTGCTACTCTAGCTACATCTTTCAACAATGCTCTAGAACTTATCCACCTTCTTTGTTTTGAATGCATGCCTCCTGCATGCTCCGGAACTCATACACTAGTTTCAAGTGCGTACTCATCTATGTGCTCCAGATAGTACGTGCTCTGGAACTTATCCATTTTCATTCTGCCACCTCTTTCCATAAAATTTCAATTTTCTTTGATGCTTTGATTGTCATACATCGGTACACATGCCTTCTTTCTTTTTAAATTTTTTTCTCCATTATAAATAAAAGCTACCATGACAGCCTATCTTCATTGATGACTATGTCATTCGCAAGCTTCCTCACTCATGTCATAATACCTAAGCCATCACCTCAACTAATACCATTTCATCACCCTGTCAAATTAGTAAAGGTATGATATCTTCAAGTGATCATAGAATGTAAGTAAGTACAAATTTTTGCTTTAAATAAGTAGTTATTTTTTAATAAGGTGTAATTAATTGGCAAGATTTTCCCTTCCTAATTTAGTAATTTGAGCCACTCAGTGATTAACTATTAAGTATGACACTCTTTTCGTGCCCCTCCATGGAAATTAGCATCATTGCACAGTAAGCTCCGAGTAAAGACAAAATAAATAATCATAGTTTGATTATATTTTCAAAAATAATTGTGCACAAGCTTCTTGCACTGTTGAATTTTCAACAGGGTGATAGATAAGAGATAGAAAATGGCAGGTACAAAGAAGAAATTTGAGCTAGCTTCTATAGAAAAGTCACTGGGATTAAGCAACATTTCCAGTTTATTTGAGGAAGTGGGTTGGTTAGATTTTATCAGAAAGTTTGAGGGATACAATGAAAAGCTGGTGAATGCATTCATAGAGAATTACTCCAATGGTCAGGTGACACTCCATGGAAAGCACTTTAAGGTGAGTCCAAAAATCATCTCTCGTCTCTCAGGGTTGGATAATTATGGCATTAAAATGTCAGAAATGACTCAAATTACATATCAAAAATTATCAGAATTATTCCTTAGACAGGGGAACCCTCAACCCATGATGGTTATTAGTACTAGAGGACAAAACAAAGGGTTTCAACGAGCCTCCATATTAGAATCCTGGGGAACTGTAGTTGCATGGATTATCAAAAATTTCACCTATGAAGGCCAACTTACTAATGTGGTAGGACCTACATTTCGCATGTTAATACATTTATGACATGGGAAAGAAAACCCTGCCCTTAGGGTTAATTCTCCTCACTTTTTGAGTGATTCTATTAATTCCTCCACAGAAAGATATAACACTGGTTCAAGGCCATTAAAGCACCATGGGTTAATTCAATTAATTTTTAAACATCATTTTCATAAGAAACCTGAGAGCAAGTGGGAGAAATTTTTGAGGAAGTTCAAAAAGCCTACACCTAAAAGAAAATCAGAACAAGGGGAATCTTCTAAACAAGTTGCTTCACCTTCTGAAGCAACTTCCCCTGAGGCCTCTAAAGCTCCTGAAGCCCAAATTTCCACAACCCCTGGTGAGGAAGTGCCAGAATCTATAAATGAGGAATTTAAAACCCCATACTAGTTAGTAGATGTTGAGATTATATATCCAAATGTAGATAGTAATCCCCTTAGGAAGATGAAAAGAAGAACAATTATTACTTATTAGAATGCTAATCCCCTTAGGAAGATGAAAAGAAGAACAATTATTACTTATTAGAATGCTTCATCCTTGAGGAGAAGCAAAAGGTTATCCTCTGAGTCTATGAAAACCCCAGTTCAAAGTATAGGAAGTGGATCAAAGAAAAAGAAATCCAAAAAGCAGAAAAATCCCATAGAAACAAGTGAACAGATTCATCAGTCCCCAGAAAAAGAAACCCATTTTGAAGAAATGCATTCCCACCTAGTGTTTGAAGAAGAAACCCTTGATGAGGAAATTCAGGAAGCGGAAAAGGTGCAATCTCCACCTTCCATGGAGGTTAAAGATAGTTCTTTAGGAAATTTTTCCCCTGTTGTAAATAGAGTTGTTGAGATGGTTGAAAGTGAAAATACTAATGCAGAGTTGGAAAAGCTAAGATTAGAAATTGATGAGTTGAGAAGTCAATTGCACAAAAATAAGGAACACATTGAACTACAACAAGAAGAAATAATAGTACACACTGTTGTGATAAGTAAAAGAGATCAGGAAATACAGGATTTGAAACTACATATACAAGAAAAGGATACATTCATCAATAAATTGCAAACACAAATTTAGAATTGTAATCAAGAAAATAGGACACATAGTGTTGATCTAGATAAAGAAATTTAAAGTTTAAAAAAAAAATTATGCTTATGTTTTCAGCTTTTGAAGAAGAAAAGAAAAGACAAAAAGAAGAATTGAATGCTTCTCTTAGTAGGTGATGAGCCTTAAATATGCTCATAGTTTGAAATCTTTGATACTCTTACTTTTGTTCAATTGTTGTTTAAACTTGTTGATTAAGACTTTTTGGGTGGTATCCTGTAGCAAAAAATTCCATATTCTTGTAGCTTGACAACTTCATTAATTACCTTTTTGACCTCCCGTATGGCTGATATATGCTTATGATTTTGGATAATAGAATAGGATTAATGTGTGATTAATGAATGGATGTCGTGTCACTTGTGTGTATGCTTTCCTTCGCTTCTGTCACTTATTGCAGGTTGTTGGAGGGAACTAGAGCTAATCAAGCGCAAATAATTTCGGTTCTGTTGAAGAAGTTGTTTTAGTAAATAACTCTTTGACCAAATTTTTGGGAAGGAGCTCAAACGGTCCTTTGATCTAGGAAGTATGTAATGCTATATTCTCTCTGGGTCGCATCGAGCAGATAGACTTTCATTTATGAATATCTATTCCGCGGATTCAGAATGTATTTATGATCACGACTTCCTTTGGTAGTTAGTTAGTTTCCTTTTTCATTTAAATAATTGTTCCTCCTGCGTGAGTGAACAGGGGGGATAAAAAATAGTATGTATTAAAATTAGATTGAAGAAGCAATAGAGTTCTGTGTTAAGTTTTTACTTTCAAAATAGAGTAATCAATGTATCCTGGTTTTGAGTATGAATAAAATTTGAATGAAGCTTTGAGTCAACTTCTTGTGTAATCTAATTGATGCTTGCTAAGGGGGCCCACTTAGTAAGTATTCTGTAGCAAGTTGTTGTAGTTAACTGTTCATCTCATGTTGATTACCAGTTAGAGTCTATTTCTATAGATTTCAACACAAACTCAGCTTTGTATTGCTTCTGCAGCATTGGGAATCCATCCCTGTGTCTATTCCTGCAGCATAAGGCCAGTTCACAATTTGTTCTTTAATAATAGTTGCTATGATTTATGTTTTAGCTGAGTCATGTTTGAGTTAAAAAAGCTTTGTGTTGCATTTCTGTTAAGCATTTGTTTTCTATAGATGATGACTGGAAACTAGTTCTTAGTGCACATACTATGTTGCTCCATTTAAAGTAAACATGCCCTGGTTTGACAAAGAAAATGAACGTCCATAAGAAGATGCCAGTCGCCTGCTGGAATGTTCAATTCCCAGGTTTAGTTATGCTGTGACTTTTATATCATTTTGTGGGCGTGACCAGTAGGATTGTGGAATTAGAACAAGATTTACAAGAAAGCACAATTAAACCAATGGTGGAATCAAAAGAAGTTCAGACCGAACCAATGGTAACTGAGTGGTTCCAAGTTTAGATTCCTCCATTGTTAATGAAGTGGATGGAATGGTGCTATTTCCTAAGAAATGCAAAGATTGAGAATTACAAGTTGAAAATGGAAATGGTATTGTTAAAAGAATCATTTCATAAAGCCTATAGGGGAAGAAGGATGCATGTCAAATAGCAGAATTTCTTTTATCTTGTAGAAGACCATCGAGATTGTATTCAATATTTTTATACAAACAATGGTTAAGATGGAAACTACTAAGAATTTATAATGATCAGCCTTATGAACCTAATTATAAAGAATTTGTTAAAATATTTGCATAATCAACTCCTAAAGATCAGGATATGCTTTGTGAATTATTTGTTCATGATCTTTTATTAGAAAATCATATTGATTTCTTCATTAACCTTTTTGTTGCAGAAGCACAACTGAGGTCCTTGCTATCCACCATGCGGAATCAGATTCATTGGAAAGAGCGTAGCAGGGAATATGCCCAAACAAAGAAAAATGTGGGTCTTCAAATGAGATCCCCCAATAGTAGACTTACAGTTTTCAAAGCTACCTTTTTAGCTCTTATATTGGATAAGAAAATGAAAGAAAGATATGATGGAAGCCTTTGAATCTGTTATAATCATTTCATGGATCAAGGGCAGAAATTGATTGGTAAAGCTTGGCACACATGTGAAGAGAGATACACTCCATTACCTACATATCTAAAGAAAAGAGAAGTGATCTCCCCTCTTAACATCAGATGGTCCTTCAGAAGAGCAGATGCCTTGGCTAAAATCTTGAAAAATCTCAGAACAAAGTGGATAGGGATGAGGTATAGACCTCCCTTATTGCTCTGTCCAACTCCTGTTGTCCATGTTAATACAGATCAAGATGATAAAATTTTCAATGAATGGCAAGAGGTAGTTTCTTTTCATAAAGGCTTCCACCATGCACCTATAGATTTTGATAAAACAACAAAGGATTTGTATGATATTAGTGCCAAATATGAAGAATGGAACAGAGGACAAGGACATAATCAAGGGGTAGGAGGACCTGCCAGGAATTAGGGGGGAAATGATAAGGTAAAAATAACTTCATCATAATAACATAATAAAGGCCTATTCCATATATGCAAAATTCCTATCTTCTGCTAATTAATTAAACTTTAGGAGAAATAATTGCCTGTATTTTAAGGAGAAATTGTACAAACTTTATTTCTTATGATTTATTGAAGTATTTTTCCAATACATATTTAATGGGTTGTTTTAAGTATTTTGTAGGATAATAATCGGTCATCAAGTTGCAGCTAGAAGCATTCAGCTAGCACATGCTCCAGAACAAGTTGAAGGCATGTGCTGGAAACACACTCCGGAACTTTAGGATGACGGACCTATTGATGGGTGTTTTTGCACACTTTCTCAACATAGGCAATGTGTATGTGCACTACCTCTCTTGAAAGGAAATATCCAATAGCAAGTTGTTGAAAATCTCCCCAAGGTCTCTCGGGTGTCAGGTCCTGACTTGCATGGAACTCCTCAGTTGATGTTTGATGTGATTTTTCTGGTAATCACAGGGCGGACTTACGTAGCTGGATGCGGAGTGGATCTTAAAATCTTAAGTTTCTGAGATGGGAGTCAAGGTGCATTTTGCTATAAGTTCGGACAATGGTCTGAAACTTCAATGTTTTCTCATTGGATTTAGCTTTACAATGTGCAATGGACCTTAGCATAGGTTGTTTCTAAAAAAAAGGGAAAAAGAGCAGGGAAGAGGGAAGGTTCCTGGATCTGCAACTAACTGTGAACAATAATCATGGAGTTCCTGTGGTGGACAGCTTCCTTCAAACATAATTTCACTTAACCAGAAAATTCATAGTCTCATGAAATTTGTGCTATCTTCTAAGGCTTGCAGGTATTTCACCATTCATTCATCATATACATGCATGTACAAAGATAAAAGTGTGGAGCAGATTTGAATTCAATCCCATACTAACTTTGCATAGCTGTTTACCAGTAGCAAACAACAAAAATTATGGGCTAGGAAGGCATCTACACAACAACAATTTTCACAACTACAGAAAAACATTACTAAAATCTATCTAAGCAATTCAAATCTAACTTAAAACAGCAATGTAAATCTAAATAAAGCATCTAACAATGGAGATTGAATCATGAAACATGTGAAGAACTCAAAAAATGCACCAAGTCAATGTATTTTCATTAGAAATTTCAGCAACATGTCTTTATAACAACTCAACTCTCTTTGGAAATGAGAGGAGACCCCATATTTATAGTGCCCAAAAAGTAGAATGAATGGCCAAGATTCAATCTTATTGTGTGGTAAAGATTCACTAAAAACTAGGGTTCTACCTACCCCCCAAATATATTACAATTTAAAATACAGTTTTGTCCTCATCCCTATTTCATCATCTAGTGACAACACTATAGCATTTTGTCTTTTGTTGATTGCTCTTTCTGCTATAGCTATTCCTTTAGAAGTTCTTCACTGACAATAGGGTTTCCCTCCTCCTTCTTCAAAGCTGCATACTCCATGAATTTCAAGATTACTGGTTGGAGCTTGTCGACTTCTATAATCTTGGACCACAGCACTTGATAACTCCATTCCCTGGAGTTGTCCTCAAACCTCTTCCAGACTTCATCATATTTGGTGGTGTGATCTCTAAACAACTCTGACTGGGCGAAGGGGCAGGTGGAAAAACTCATGAAATCCGGCATTATCTCATTTGACATCATGTCCTCCATCTTCTTCTCGAAATGAGGTTTTATCTTTTCTGGATCAATTTGTACCATGGGCATGTCATATCCCATCATTAGCTTCAGATATCAGGCGCAATCGTCCCTAATTTCTTTGACCCATTCGATATCTGGATCCACTTTATCCATGATCTTCTCTAACCTTTCTCTTATGTTATCAAAGTCTCACCTCCATACTTCCATTAGCCAATGGTCATCCCTTTTGAATGTGAGCTTGTTTTCCCATGTCGTGCTTGGCAGTTGAAGGATAGCCTCAATCTTTGGATAGGTGGACTCGTAACTTGCAGGGAAGTCAACATAGAGATTCTTAGTGCCCTCCAGGGACTGCTGTAAATCCAAGAACTTGTTGGTTGTTCGAACAGCCCAACTGATACCCATGTTCCTGACGTATCGAACCTATCGGAACCAGCTCTTTGTAGTTTTATCCAAGTTCTTTCTCTTTTCTAGTTTGTCATTCTATTCCTTGGAGAGCAGTTGCAGTGGAGCAACGGACATGGTAGGCATGTCTTCAACTGAAGACCATTGTTGAATGTAATATGTCAAGGTGGCCACCTGTGATTTGAGCTCATCTTTCGAGACCTTGCCTTGTTGTATTAGGTGCACCACTATAACCACAGACTCCTCAAGATGTTGCACCTTTTGTTCTCTGGTAGCAGCCCCCAAGTTAATGGTGGAGACATTATAGGTTACTCCCTCTTGGCCTACCGCCGGTGTTGCTATCTATATAGTTCGAGATCCAAAAGCATCCATCGTTACCTTGGATCTAACTTTGTGCTTCTTCTCCTTCTTGGTTGAGATCTGCGCTTGGGCTAGGATAGCCTCTAGCCTCACTCTTGGGTCCTTCAGGGCGGGATTCTTCTTTTCAAGCTGCTTCTCCAGCCATTCAGGCATAGTGGATTTTTCCTTGGGAAATTCTCGATCACCCTCACCTTCCCTTGTTTGGATTTCCGTTTGTTCACCTATGAGAACCCTTTCCTCTACTTTAGTTTTGTCTCCTTCTTCCTCATCAAAGTCTTGGATGAATATGTGGTGCTTGACCGAAGGCTTAGTAGGCAATTTCTTTGGTGGGCTTTCTTCTATCTCAATTCCTTTCCCTTTCTCTTCCTCAATTTTTTTGTCCTCGTGCCCATGCTCCTCAAGTTTTTCCTCTTCTATATTTCATTCCTCTCTATAAGGAGGTGGCACAACCTCCAGTTGTCCCCCTATAGGGAGTTCTACCATTTCTGTTGTCCTACCACCTTATTTCTCCTCTCTGGGAGGTGACCTTTTTGTCTCTTCTTCATCATGCTTCAGTTGTCTGGCCATTTCCTCTTCGAGATCATTGTCAAAGGTTTGTACAATAGTTCTACCACCTATACCCTCCTCTTCATCTCTGCTCTTAGAATATCCTATTCCTTCTTCCTC
>VDFB02271358.1:1069820383-1069909646 GCA_007258455.2 Sequoia sempervirens | reverse complement strand
GTCTTACAGATGGAAAATCAGTCTATAGCCATTCCAAAGGGTGTTATTAAAAACATTCTTGTCAAAGTTGATGGATGGGAATATCTAGTTGACTTCCAGATAATCCAATCGCTTACACCCAAAGATAGCTATCCAATAATTCTCAAAAGACCATGGTTGGAAACTGTCGCTGCTAAAATTGATTACAGAGGAGGAATGACCATTTCACATGGTCCAAACAGTAAACGTTTATTCTTGTACCCTCCTACTAAACCCACCAAACATAATAAAGTCTGGGGTGATGAACCAGAAGAATCTAATGGTCAAGATAGTTTGGCCTTGTTAGCCATGGTAGTGATTAAACAACATGGAGACGAATTAGAGGATGAGTTAGTAAACGATGTAGCACATCTTGCTATAGGCCTGAGTGATGAGGAAATGGTGGATGCGCTAGAAATTTTGGGACAACCGATTGATATAAGTGGTATGGAACAGAATTACTCTACCATGGGAATTCCTTGTCCTTTGGCCAATATGATTCCCAGAACTAGCCATTTCTTTGAGGATATTACGAGATTTCACCAACTTATACCTCATAGTTGTCCTCTCAACACCTTGTTATGACCAATACATACTATCACTTCAGCCCAACTAGGAACAAAATCAATTGTGCTGCTATCAGGAAAAACCTTGAACATCAATAGTTAGCTGATAGAAATACAAGAGGATAAATTGTTTAATGTGTTGGTAAAAATATCTAAAGATTTTTCTTGGGACTATATAGACATGAGGGGAATTCACCTGAGTGTTTGTACACATCACATTTATACTGATCCTAATATAAGGCCTATACATCAGCCATAGAGGAGACTCAATCTTCCATTAAAGGATCTTGTCAAAATTGAAATTGAGAAACTCCTTCGTGTAGGATTTATTTATCCTATCTCCGATAGTAAGTGGGTGTCACGTATGGTTGTTGTGCCAAAGAAAAATGGGAGTTGAATAATTTGTGTAGATTATAGAGAACTCAATAAAGCCACTCATCGAGATTATTTTCCCTTACCATTTTTTGACCAAGTTCTGGACAACTTGGCTGGGAGGAAATATTTCTCCTTTTTATATGGATTTAGTGGTTACAACCAAATTCAGGTAGCACCAAAAGATGAAGATAAGATAGTGTTTATTTGTCCATGGGGCACATTTGCATACCGAGTTCTTCCCTTTGGACTTTGTAACACTCTTGCGACTTTCCAGAGAGTCGTTCTAGCTACATTTGTTGTGTTTGTCAATGACTGTGTAGAGGTCTATATGGATGACTTCATAGTTTATGGGTCAACCTATGATGAAGCCCTTCAAAACCTAGACAGGGTTTTAGAAGTTTGTGAGGATAAATGACTGTCCCTTAGCCACGAAAAGTGTTTAATAATGGTGGAACAAGGAATAGTCTTAGGTCATCATATTTCCTCTGAAGGAATAAAGGTTGATCCCAAGAAAATTGAAGTCTTTCAACAACTGACTATTTCTCAAACACAAACAGATGTTCGAAGTTTTATTGGGCATGTTGGATACTATAGAAGGTTCATAGAAATCTTCAGTAAGATAGCGGCCCCTTTTTTTTCTTTTCTCTAGAAAGATGTGGAGTTTAATTGGACATCTGAATGTCAACTATCATTTGAAACAATAAAGGAGAAGCTTGTCTATGCTCCCATATTGCATGGTCCAAATTGGAATCTTTCCTTCCACATTTATGTTGATGCTTCAGATGATGCAATTGGTGTAGTATTGGGGCAAGAAGATGAGGATGGGGGTAATTAGGCCATATATTTTATTAGTAAAAACCTAACATCTAGTGAGAGGAACTACACGACGACAAAAAAAGAATTCTTGGTTGTGGTTCATGCCATTAAAAAAATTTTCCATTATATTATAGGATATAAAGTTACAGTCTATATAGATCACTCAGCTATAAAATATTTAATGAATAAACCTATAGTTAATGGTTGAATAATGAGATGGTTACTACTCCTTCAGGAGTTCAATTTGACAATATTTGAGAAGCCAGGGATACTTAATGTGGTGGCAGAATTTCAGTCTCGAACCAAACAAGAAGAGGGTGACTATGCACCTGTGCAAGATAAGTTTCCATATGAAAATCTATTTTCCATCCCTACAAAGACCCCTTGGTTTGTTGATATTTCCAACTATTTATCTGCCTCTAAAGTACCCCCTGGATTTACATCAAAACAAAGGAAGCGAATTATTCGAGAGAGTGCACCATTTAAATGGATTAATCGGATTTTATTCCGTTGTGGACCCGATATGGTTTTGAGAAGATGTGTTAGGGTCAATGAAACTTACAGTATCCTGAGGGCCTGTCATGATGATCCTTCAAGGGGCCATTACTCTACAAAAAGAACTCATAAAATTTTAGGCACTAGATATTATTGGACTTCAATGCATAAAGACGTTACAAAATATGTTCATCATTGTGATGAATTTCAAAGGGTGGGAAGACCAACTGCTTTTGCAGAAATGCCTTTGTAGCCTCAGGTAGTCCTTGAACCATTCAAAAAATGGGGATTAGATTTTACCGGCCCCATAGATCCTTCCTCTCAAGGGAAAGAATACATACTAGTTTGCACCGATTATCTGACGAAATGGGCAGGATTTCAAGCCTTACGAGTTGCCAGAGAAGAGCAAGTCGTTGACTTTATCTATAATAAGATCTTTCTTAGATTTGGAGCCCCCCGAACCATCATTATAGATCAGGGATCCCAATTCATGTCCAAATCTCTATTGGCATTTACAAACCATTTCCAGGTGATTCATAGCAAGTCATCCCCTTATCACCCTCAAGCAAATAGTCAAGTCAAGGTGATTAATAGGGAGTTAGAAAACATATTGACAAAAATGATCTCTTCAAGAAGAAGAGATTGGGTCAAGAAATTGCCTAAAGTTGTCTGGGCGTACAACACAACATGGAAATCCACAACTGGATTTAGCCCCTATGAGCTTGTTTTTGGGAAGAAACCTCTTCTTCCCATCGATTTTGAACTCCAAACTCTACGAACAGCTATGGGGTTGGGTCTAGATCTTAAACGAGCTCAAGTAGAGTGATTTTTATAGTTAAGTGAGTTGGATGAGCTTCGTCTAGATGTTGTCCACCAAACTAAACTGGTTCAACATCAACAAAAAGTTTGGCATGAAAAACACATTAAAGAGAGAGAGTTCCATAATGGTGACTAGGCCTTGCTATTCGATTCCAGATATAAAGATCATAAAGGAAAACTCAAGACTCATTGGTTGGGCCATATGAAATTTCTGAAGTCTTCTCGAATGGCACAGTTCAGCTAAAACCCATTGATGGTGATCCACGAACTCTCTTAGTCAATGGTCATCACCTACATATCTATCATAAGCCTATTAACAAAGAAGAATTAAAAAATTGGTAGCAATGCAGGGAGAGATCCAATGCATTGACTCTGCCAAGGTAGAGTCCATTTGACCCAATAAATAAATAAATATGTAAAAAAAAATCAAAATCATGAAAAGTTGTAATAAAAAAATGTGTACAAATTTGTTTTCAAAGAATTTTTCATTAATTCTTATTTTCAGACTTAACTACATGTGTTTCCATTTTGCAGGACTTCTCATGAAGGAATAAACAACTTCTGGAGCACCTTTCCAAGATGCTTTTAAACTTGCACCTCATCCCACCACATCAGAAGGTCATTCCTATAGAATGGTATAAAGCTCCTAAAGTTTGAGTTCATTCATTACCACCATTTTTCTTCTTTCTAGCTGAATCTTTCGACGATGCTCTGGAACCTTCATTCAGTTGCTGCTCCAGTTGCATCTTTTGATGATGCTCCAGAACCTTCATTCGGTTGCTACTCTAGCTACATCTTTCAGCAATGCTCTGGAACTTATCCACCTTATTTTTTTCGAATGCATGCCTCCTGCGTGCTCCGAAACTCATACACTAGCTTCAAGTGCATACTCATCTATGTGCTCTGGATAGTACGTGCTCTAGAACTTATCCATTTTCATTATGCCACCTCTTTCCATAAAATTTCAATTTTCTTTTATGCTTTGATTGTCATACATCGGTACACATGCCTTCTTTCTTTTTAAATTTTTTTCTCCATTATAAATAAAAGCTACCATGACAGCCTATCTTCATTGATGACTCTGTCATTCGCAAGCTTCCTCACTCATGTCATAATAACTAAGCCATCACCTCAACCAATACCATTTCATCATCTTGTCAAATTAGTAAAGGTATGATATCTTCAAGTGATCATAGAATGTAAGTAAGTACAAATTTTTGCTTTAAATAAGTAGTTATTTTTTAATAAGGTGTAATTAATTGGCAAGAGTTTCCCTTCCTAATTTAGTAATTTGAGCCACTCGGTGATTAACTATTAAGTATGACACTCTTTTCGTGCCCCTCCATGGAAATTAGCATCATTGCACAGTAAGCTCTGAGTAAAGACAAAATAAATAATCATAGTTTGATTATATTTTCAAAAATAATTGTGCATAAGCTTCTTGCACTATTGAATTTTCAACAGGGTGATAGATAAGAGATAGAAAATGGCAGGTACAAAGAAGAAATTTGAGCTAGCTTCTATAGAAAAGTTACTGGGATTAAGCAACATTTCCAATTTATTTGAGGAAGTGGGTTGGTTAGATTTTATCAGAAAGTTTGAGGGATACAATGAAAAGCTGGTGAATGCATTCATAGAGAATTACTCCAATGGTCAGGTGACACTCCATGGAAAGCACTTTAAGGTGAGTCCAAAAATCATCTCTCGTCTCTCAGGGTTGGATAATTCTGGCATTAAAATGTCAGAAATGACTCAAATTACATATCAAAAATTATCAGAATTATTCCTTAGACAGGGGGACCCTCAACCCATGATGGTTATTAGTACTAGAGGACAAAACAAAGGGTTTCAACGAGCCTCCATATTAGAATCCTGGGGAACTGCAGTTGCATGGATTATCAAAAATTTCACCTATGAAGGCCAACTTACTAATGTGGTAGGACCTACATTTCGCATGTTAATACTTTTACGACATGGGAAAGAAAACCCTGCCTTTAGGGTTAATTCGCCTCACTTTTTGAGTGATTCTATTAATTCCTCCACAGAAAGATATAACACTAGTTCAGGGCCATTAAAGCACCATGGGTTAATTCAATTAATTTGTAAACATCATTTTCATAAGAAACCTGAGAGCAAGTGGGAGAAATTTTTGAGGAAGTTCGGAAAGCCTACGCCCAAAAGAAAATCAGAAAAGGGGAATCTTCTAAACAAGTCTCTTCACCTTCTGAAGCAACTTCCCCTGAGGCCTCTAAAGCTCCTAAAGCCCAAATTTCCACAACCCCTGGTGAGGAAGTGCCAGAATCTATAAATGAGGAATTTAAAACCCCAAAATAGTTAGTAGATGTTGAGATTATATATCCAAATGTAGACAGTAATCCCCTTAGGAAGAGGAAAAGAAGAACAATTATTACTTATTAGAATGCTCCATCCTTGAGGAGAAGCAAAAGTTTATCCTCTGAGTCTACAAAAACCCCAGTTTAAAGTATAGGAAGTGGATCAAAGAAAAAGAAATCCAAAAAGCAGCAAAATCCCATAGAAATAAGTGAACAGATTCATCAGTCCCCAGAAAAAGAAACCCATGTTGAAGAAATGCATTCCCACCTAGTGTTTGAAGAAGAAGCCCTTGATGAGGAAATTCAGGAAGCGGAAAAGGTGCAATCTCCACCTTCCATGGAGGTTGAAGATAGTTCTTTAGGAAATTTTTCCCCTGTTGTAAATAGAGTTGTTGAGATGGTTGAAAGTGAAAATACTAATGCAGAGTTGGAAAAGCTGAGATTAGAAATTGATGAGTTGAGAAGTCAATTGCAAAAAAATAAGGAACACATTGAACTACAACAAGAAGAAATAATAGTACACACTGTTGTGATAAGTAAAAGAGATCAGGAAATACAGGATTTGAAACTACATATACAAGAAAAGGATACATTCATCAATAAATTGCAAGCACAAATTTAGAATTGTAATCAAGAAAATAGGACACATAGTGTTGATCTAGATAAAGAAATTTAAAGTTTAAAAAAAAAAAATTTGCTTATGTTTTCAGCTTTTGAAGAAGAAAAGAAAACACAAAAAGAAGAATTGAATGCTTCTCTTAGTAGGTGATGAGCCTTAAATATGCTCATAGTTTGAAATCTTTGATACTCTTACTTTTGTTTAATTGTTGTTTAAACTTGTTGATTAAGACTTTTTGGGTGGTATCCTGTAGCAACAAATTCCATATTCCTGTAGCTTGACAACTTCATTAATTACCTTTTTGACCTCCCGTATGGCTGATATATGCTTATGATTTTGGATAATGGAATAGGATTAATGTGTGATTAATGAATGGATGTCGTGTCACTTGTGTGTATGCTTTCCTTCGCTTCTGTCACTTATTGCAGGTTGTTGGAGAGGGGCTGGGGGCTGATCAAAGCATAAAAGAATTTTTAGTTATGTTGAAAGAAGTTGTTTATTAAATAACTCTTTGACAAATCTTTGGGAAGGAGCTTGGTCCTTTGATCTAGGAAGTATGTAATGCTATATTCTCTCTTTGGAATTACGGCATTGATGAGATAGACTTTCATTTATGAATATCTATTTCTGGATTCATAATGTATTTATGATCGAGGCTTCCTTTGTTAGTTAGTTAGTTTCCTTTTTCATTTAAATAAGCATTTCCTCTGCGTATATGTGAGTGAGCAGAGGATAAAAAGCAGTATGTATTAAAATTAGATTGAAGAAGCAATAGAGTTCGGTGTTAAGTTTTTACTTTCAAAATAGAGTAATCAATGTATCCTAGTTCTGAGTATGAATAAAATTCGAATGAAGCTTTGAGTCAACTTCTTGTGTAATCTAGTTGATGCTTGCTAAGGGGGCCCACTTAGTAAGTATTTTGTAGCAAGTTGTTGTAGTTAACTATTCATCTCATGTTGATTACCAGTTAGAGTCTATTTCTATAGATTTCAACACAAACTCAACTTTGTATTGCTCCTGCAGCATTGAGAATCCATCCCTGTGTCTGTTCCTGTAGCATAAGGCCAGTTCACAGTTTGTTCTTTAATAATAACTGCTATGATTTCTATTTTAGTTGAGTCGTGTTTGAGTTAAAAAGCTTTGTGTTGCATTTCTGTTAAGCATTTGTTTTCTATAGATGATGACTGGAAACTAGTTCTTAGTGCACATACCGTGCTGCTCCATTTAAAGTAAACGTGCCCTGGTTTGACAAAGCAAATGAACGTCCATAAGAAGATGTCGGTCACCTACTGGAATGTCCAATTCCTAGGTTTAGTTATGCTGTGACTTTTATATCATTTTGTGGGCATGACCATTTTTGGTGCCGTTGTCGGGGATGGTGTCAATCTAAGAACCTGCTATAGTCATTTTTAGCAGTAGTTTAGCCAGTTTTTCAAATTGTTTTTAAAATACCATTTATTTTCATTGCATGCATAGAAGGAGAGACGCTAAGGGAAGATTTCTCCCCAACATACTAGTCATTACCAAGAAAATTGAACCAGCTTATAGCCTATTTGAGGATGAAGGAGACTTAGATATTGACCCATTTGCTAAAGATTTGTGTCTTGACTTGTTATTTGGCCCATTTGACGAAGACCCTGAAGAAAATCCATTTGTTGCTATACTTGGTCAGGTGAACATGGCACGTAATCCACCAAATCGACCTCCTACTTCTGAATTTCCCATTACTCCTCAGCAAAACAATGGCAACCTCAAGAATATTCCTTCTTCATTACTGCCCAAGTTCTATGGCTTGGTCACAGAAGACCCAGAGACCTTCTTGTTCGAGTTTGATATCCTCTATCATAGTTATGACTACACTTCAAATGCCCACAAACTAAAATTGTTCCCTGCTACCTTGAAGGAGGGAGCTCTCAGATGGTTCATGAGTCTGGGAAGGGGTGTTGTCGATAGTTGGCCTATCATGCAAACAAAATTTCTTGAGAAATACAAGGAATATTGTAAGAGTGGTAGTAAAGGCGATGACATATTTTGAATTCAACAGAAGGAAGATGAAAGTCTAGAGGATTATATATCAAGATTCCTATTTTCCCTGAAGAAGAATTCAGACCATACTCTTAATGAAGAATCTCAGAAATTACTTTTTCTAAGGGGAATCAATGATACTTGCATAGATGCCTTGGACCTGATGGGAGGCGGTGATATCACTCAAGCATCTTGGGATGATCTCGTGAGGATATGTCTCAATTACTCCCGAGCAAATGTGAAGAAGGGTAGAGGTCATCATGCTACAGTGGGAAAGTCTTCTTCCAGTCAAGTTTCTCGGATGGAGATTACAAATTTGTTGTCTGACTTTAAGCAGGATATCATTAACAATATGGCTACACAACTGGACACTATGCAAGCTCGGAAGAAACATGAGGAAGCTGAAGCAATCCTAGCCAAGTTCTGTCCCCATTGCAGACAGAAGAAACGTGACTACAGATGCAAGATGGTGGCTAATCTGGAAGCCAAGCAGTTACCTACTGACTTTAAGCCCATAGAAGGTGATGATGATCAAGTGTTCTTTGTGGCACAAAGGAGACCATGGGCTCAAAGACAAGGTATGCCTCAAAACCCTTTGACTTTTGGTAATCCTTATTCTAGCTATAGTAATCAATGGCAACCTACATATGGACCTCCACCACCTTGGAATACATCTCAACCACCTTGGCCTAACTATCAGACCCCTCAATGGCAATCTCCTCAAGGAGGTTGGAAGCAACCACAAGGACAATGGACCCCACCTCAAGGTAATTGGCAGCAGAATCCTCAATGGAGAGGTTCTCAGCAATGGTAGAACCAGTCCCCCAGGTTCCTACAGCTTTCACAGCCACAACCTCAGGCCCTCATGCCACCTCCTGTAGCAACTACCACAAATACTGGCCCGCCTAAACAAACACCTATGCCTGCTCAGCCACTGCCAAATCCCAATAATAAGCAATAGCAGTCGCAACAGCAACAGCCACAACAGCCCATGTATTTTGCTGAAGCTAACCAATATCTAGCTTATGCCTTAAACATTACTGATATCTATTTGAGGTCTGGGACTACTCTTCCTGCTCCACAATCGCCTCTAATTACGGAGATACCAAATTCTTCCCCTGAAGAACCTACTGCACCTGCTAATCCTATTGAGCATATGCCTATAACTGATATGGTTTCTAAGGAGCCTATTTTGAAAAGATAAGACAAACCACCTTTTCCTCAAAGGTTACAAAGTACTGCATCTAAATCCATGGAAGAACCCATTTTTGGCATTCTAGATCAGTTAAAGAATGTGCAAATTCAAATTCCTTTATTTCAGGCCATTAAAGGCATGTTTGGAAGAAACGGGATGGAAGAAAAGGATCCCCAAACAATTCATGTCTTAGAGAGTGGGTGATATAATGTTGGAAATGTAGTCATTCCAAAGTATCAATGTCATGACCCAAGCATACTATGGACAATTTGAACATCCTAAACATTGAATCTACACCTACAGTCTTGCAGCTTGTTGATAGCTCCACTGTCACACCTGATAGAATGGTGGAAGATGTAATTGTCACTCTTGAATCTTGGGAGTACCCAGCTAATTTTACAATATTATCTACCAAGGAAACTTTAGGAGAATACCCTGTTATCCTAGGTAGACCATGTTTAGCAACTGCTAATGCTTTTATAGGATACCGTTATGGAGATATGACTATTTTTGATGGATAGTCCACAAAAATTAGAAGCTTTGTATCCACACCTTTAGACCTCAGCAGTTGTCCCAACCTATGTCTTGTAGCGGATATGAGGGAAGAAACTGAAGGAATCAATTCGTTGAGTTCAATTAATGATGCCACAAAGTGATCCATCTAGCAGGAGTAAGGATGCCTTTAAATTTTTGAGTCAATAAGTATGGGTAATTCATGAGCCCAAATAGATCATATATATAATGTTTCTATGACAATTAAATTCTAAAGTTTTACGCCTAAATGTCCTGTAATTTTCACTTCGCTTGCTTCCATAAGAGGTACAAACATCACCTATAGATTCTATGAGCGATCTCACTAAGCAAATAGAATTATCTCTAGGTCACTATTTGAATATCAATAGCAAGTTGTCACAATCTCAACAGGCTGTCCTACTCAAAATGCTGCAAGAACAACATAAAGCTTTTGCATGGGAATATGGGGACATGAAAGGAATAGATCCTCGAATTTGTACTCATAGGATCTATATCAAAGAAGACTGTTTATCAGTTAGGCAGCCTCAAAGAAGAATAAATCCAGCACTCAGAGAAATAGTTAAGAATGAGCTTCAAAAGTTGCTTGATGCTAGTTTTATCTACCCAATCTCTGACAGTCAGTGGGTCTCTCCGTTAGTTACTGTCCCTAAGAAAGGTGGAAAATGGAGAGTGTGTGTAGATTACAGAGAGTTGAACACTGCCACTAAAAAAGATCACTTTCCACTGCCGTTTGTAGACCAAGTGCTAGACTCCTTGTCTGGTAAAAGCTATTTCTCCTTCTTGGATGGCTACAGTGGGTACAATTAGATAAAAATTTCCCCTAAAGATCAAGATAAGACCACTTTTACCTGTATCCATGGAGACATTTTCTTCAGTCTTTCCTTTTGGTCTTTATACAGTAGTACGGTAACATTTTAGGAAGGAAGCGTGTCGATATTTTGCTGATATATCTCATGGTAGTATGGAATTTATATGGATGATTTCACTACCTGTAGAGTTACATTTGAAGAAGCAGTGAATTTAGAAAAGTGTGGAAGGTGTAAAAGAAAATTTGTCACGGTGAAAAGTGTTTTATTATGATGCAAGAAGGTATTGTGTTTCTAGGCCATGGCATCTCTCCAAGAATGGAATTCGGGTTGAATCACCCTTCTAAAATTAGGGATTATTTTGAATTTACAGCTCCTGCAAAATAAAAGATGCCGAGCTTCATGGCCATGCGGGGTATTATAGAAGGTTTATAAAAGATTTCAACAAAATTTTCAGTCCACTATATGCCTTATTAACTAAGGATTCTGCATTCGATTGGACAGAGGCCTATGAAAAATCTTTCTTGCAGCTAAAGGACTTGCTTACTAAAGCCCCTATTCTTCAAGGTCCAAAATGGAACCTGCATTTTCACATACATGCTGATGCATCTGATTTTGGTATAGGAGCAGTTTTAAGTTAAAAAAAAATTCAATTGAACATGCTATCTACTTTATCAGCAAAAACCTTCAAGGTCTGACTAAATTACAGCATCCTGAAAAAGAGTTGTTAGCAATAGTGTACTTCTTTGAATAAATTTAGGCATTATATATGAGTTATCGAGATATTTATCCCACATGACCATCTGGCAATGGTGTCGATGAACAAATACATGCCATTCACAGTAGGCTGAATGAAAGCTCTTATTTATTTACAAGAATTTGACATTACAAACATTGATAAACCGAGGAAGAGCTAATGTTGTAGATGATTTTTATTGGGGCTTCAAATAACTGCACCTGCTGAACACGAAGTCATTGATGATAGGTTCCCTGATGAACACCTATTTTCCATTGCTGCACATACTCCATGGTATGCAGACATTGCCAATTATCTAGCAGCAAGTAGAATACCAGCTCACTTTTCCCCAAAAGAAAAGAAACTGTTAATTGAGAAAAGTTTTAACTTTTCATGGATTGCAAATTGTCCGTTTTACACTGGACCTGATCAAGTTATGTGAAGATGTGTAAGAGAAGATGAGACTTATGATATCTTGCATGGTTGCCATGATGAACCATGCGGGGGACATTTTGCATCAAAGAGAACATCAATGAAGGTTCTTACAACAAGATACTATTGGCCAACATTACACAAAGATGTTGTAGCTTATACAAGGAAATGTGATAGATGCCAACGTATGGGAAGAACAACCAGGTCAGATGAAATGCCACTGTATCCATAGGTAATTGTCACCCCCTTTGATAAATGGGGAATGGATTTTGTTGGACCAATTGATCCACCATCAAATGGCAAGTCACGATGCAGTTTTACCTGGTTATGTAACTCGGAAATGGGTTGAAGTAAAACTAATGACTCATGCTAAAGTGATAACAAGGTTTGTTGAATTTCTATATGAGGCAAATTTTCTGCAGTTGGAGTTCGAGGCTTATGGCGTCGGAGGAACTCGATTTGTAATTTGATCAACTGTACCATGAATGACTATAAAATTAAGCATGGAAGTCCTATCCTATCACCCTCAGCCAATAGACCGGTAGGAGGGTTACAAATAAAATTAAGTGATCCTTTCGAGATAGTACGGCTCCATAGGAAGATTTAGATACGATGGGCTTCAACGAAGTAAATGCAGGAAACTACAATTCCTTGGAGAGAACAACAAGCTAGGACACCTTTGAATTGCTTTATGGGAAGCCATGTTGCCCATTAAGATTTGAGCATAAAATTTTGAGGATAGCTCTTGAACTCAATATAGACATTTCAAAGCATAGAAGGAACGTCTCTTGTAGCTGAATGCCTTGGACGAAATGAGAAAAGCTACCCTGTAGTATATAGAAGCTGTCCAACTGCAAAGGAAGAAGTGGCACGATCAGCATATCAAAACCAAGCAATTCTCTGCTGGTGATTGGGCTCTACTATATGATTCCAGATATCAAGAAAATCAAGGTAAGCTGACAACACGCTGGCTCGGTCCCTATGAAGTTGAGAATGTGTTTGATAACGGATCAGTACATCTGGCCACAATTGATCCAGTCCATTTTAAATTGCTAGTTAATGGCCACTGACTGTGGTTATATCATAAGTTGACATCAAAGGAAGAGTTCCTGAAGAAGTTTGTTTCGACTGGTCTTCCTGTAGCAAAAGGCTTAGGCCTTTTTCCTGCAGCTTCTCTTTAAGTATTGTGTTGACCGCCCATAATAAAGTTTTCTTTTTAAAGAAAATCACTTTTCTCCGTTTCTTTTCATCTATCACATCATTCATTTCTTTATCTATCACGTCATCCATATCACCACTCCGCCTCATTCATGCATTTCTCTCTCAACTATCATTTCATGATACGTTGTTGTCCTTTGTGGCATTCCCGAAACCTGCATTCAAGGTACGCGAAATCTTTTCACTATCACATAATTTATTCTTTCCCTTTGTTCATTAATTGTAATGTATATGTCAACCGTAATTGCATGCTTTAAACTTATCACCCTGACATGTGAGGACACATGTCAAATGCTAAGTAGGGGGCGGGGGTATTTTAATTTCAAATTTTCCTATGCCAAATTTACGTTTGCTCAAAATAGTTATGATCTTGTACTTTCTAAAAGTACGATTGAAAAGCCATATCCTGAGAACAAGTTAACTACTTAGTTTAAGTAGTTTATTAAAACTATTTTATGTAAAACTCTAGTTGTTATTCTTGGTAAGGAAAAAGGAAAGTGCAGTAACGAAGAAGAGTCTTTTTCAAGCTTTCAGCATCAGTCTGAGTTTTTGTTTTAAAGATTTTTGATTATGGGTGGCCAACTGGTAAGGCACGAGCCTGCAGCTCATGATGCATTGATACAGAATCCTCAGTTAATGCAAGCATTTGCTAATTGTGGATGGTTAAATTATTTCTTGAGAATTGATTCTTTTGATGAAGAGGCTGCAGGCAAATTCTTAAGAATATTTTTAGAAAATGAGGCTACGGTTTGGGGTTTGACAATGGCTGTGACAGAGGAAAGAATTTCAGAAGTTACTGGATTACCAGAAGTGGGTGAAAAATTTCCTATTGGAAGGGATGTTGTCTCTGCTAGAGCAGAGTTTACCCTACCAGCTGATCGGCCTTTGAAAATTTCAAGGCAAGGATGCAAAAGAATGTCCCTGCCTTATCCATACTCTGAATACGCCATCTTTGTTATCAGGTATTTAACTTGTGAAGGGTGCTTTTCTTACCTACATTCATATCATTTCAAATTGTTAAGTCATATGAGACATGGACTGGTAGTGAATGTTTCGAATTTCTTGTTGAACCTTTTGCAAAATAGTGCACATGAAACCCAAATGGGTAAACAAAACTCTATCACACATCATGTCCTAATAAAAATTTTGGCTGAGCGATCTTTAAGAGATGTTTCACCTCTTTCCTGGAATGAGTTTGTTGCCCGAAAAATTCTTCAACCACCTGAACCCCCTAGGGTACCACCCACACAGCCTAGAAGAAAGAAAATGAGAATTGAATCCACAAGTACTGAAACAAAGCAAGAATCCGCTGCTCCTGCAGTGCCCAGTCCTGCAGCTTCCATACCGATGTCCCTTACCGGTGTGCAAACAAGGTCTGTTGATAGGAGAGAAAAAGGAAAGACAATTATAGGTGAGTCATCTAGGGTAGGGAAAACTCCTGAGTCAGACCCACATACTCGAAGACAAAAACTTTTTGTCTCATCCTCTCCTGCAAATTCTTCCCATGTTTCTGTCTCTCCTGCAGCAACACCCATTAATACTCCAATTTCAATTTCTTCTTCCCCTTCTGAGTCTGGATCTTCAAGGCCATCTAGGAAGAGGACTGCTAAGGAAGCATCCTTTGTTGCTGCTCCTTATGAAAAACTACCAAGGAGTTCATTGAGAAAATGGTCTAAGCCTACTACAACCTCTTTTCAAACAGAAACTGTCATAATATCAGAGGACTCTGCTGAGTCAGGTCATGATAACTCCCTGGATATGTCTGCAAATGTTCCACAAAGCTCCTCTGTTGTTCCTGAGGTAGCACAACCCAGTAATGTTGATAAAGGGAAAATGCTGAGTCTGGACGACTTGGCTTGTGCGGCTGAGAAAATTTCTGAGAAAGAACAATTTTCTCCCATGATGCAACAAGACTTCATCCTGCAGCAAGAGGATTTTGTCTTGTAGCAAGAAGAAGGTGTGCTTGAACCGCCTGAAATACCCTATGATAATCCATTGCCTACTAAAGTTTGCACAGATTTAGTTGTGTACAAAAGGACTCCATTGATTGCATACTTGGAATTTCTAAAAGTTAATTGGAAGCCTGTGTCATTCCAGACTTTATGTTTTCGCCATCTCGCCAAAACTGAAGTCCAGCAAAGTTTATGGGATGAAGAAAAGAAAAAGCTACACAGGGAAATTGAAAGGCAAAGGCAAGAAATTCAAGATATGCAGAAGAAAATGGATAAAATGATGAAAATAACTGGACAGATAATGGAGTGTAGGCCACCACCCAAAGTATATGCAATGTGCCTAAAGGAACAATTTCTTTGGTTCAAATTAATGAGAATCTCCAGAAATTTGGATCCTGAAATTGAAATAGCCAAAGAATTTTATGGTGCTTATGAAGTGGCCCCTAATTGGTTAAAAAACTCCATGTGTGAACTTTATTTACATGGTTATTTAATTCCTGTAGAAACTAAATGGAACCC
Source organism: Sequoia sempervirens (assembly GCA_007258455.2). Classification (NCBI taxonomy): domain Eukaryota; kingdom Viridiplantae; phylum Streptophyta; class Pinopsida; order Cupressales; family Cupressaceae; genus Sequoia; species Sequoia sempervirens. The sequence goes on along the minus strand of VDFB02271358.1, from coordinate 1,069,894,188 downwards.
CCTTCTTTATATTGGTGATATTCATCTAAGAGCACTTATGTCTTGGGCTACAAATGAGGTCAATTATGGGAGACAATTGGAAACTTATGAAGAAGCAGAAAGAGATGAACCTCTTTTTTTAAGAGTTGAAAGTTCAGATCCATGCACACTCTTCAGAACCTGGCCTAAAGTTACTTATGGATTGAATTACCCTCAGGAAAGAGAGAAAATTTTTGATATCAAACAACAGGTATACAATGAGTTCAAAGAACAAAAATATATATTTTGGAAACTTGCCTCTTCCAGGATTGAGGCAAGGTGGGAGAAATTGACAGTTGGTCTAAGAAGGATAGAGCCTCATAGTCCATTGAACTTCACAGCAGCACTCAGGAGATCAGAAAGGTACATGCAACTGGGTTTGCAAAGCAAATTTGAATTATGGATGCCACTGACCTTCCAACCTCCAGTTTTAATATGGTCGTTCTATCCTTACCAAGCCAAGGAAATTAATGAAGAAATAGAGAAGCGCAGATATGAAAGATGGGAGTTTACTAGAGGTTTTTACTACAAGTTTGGAACTTCATTGCAGGGTCATCCTTCTCCAACAGATTTCAAGGAAATAACAAGGAAAGTCAATACTGGAGGACTAGCATTACATTAAGTAGGGGGCAGAATGATGAGCCTTAAATATGCTCATAGTTTGAAATCTTTGATACTCTTACTTTTGTTTAATTGTTGTTTAAACTTGTTGATTAAGACTTTTTGGGTGGTATCCTGTAGCAACAAATTCCATATTCTTGTAGCTTGAAAACTTCATTAATTACCTTTTTGAGCTCCCGTATGGCTGATATATGCTTATGATTTTGGATAATGGAATAGGATTAATGTGTGATTAATGAATGGATGTCGTGTCACTTGTGTGTATGCTTTCCTTCGCTTTTGTCACTTATTGCAAGTTGTTGGAGGGAACTGGAGCTGATCAAGCGCAAAGAATTTCGGCTCATGGAACAGTTATTCTGAAATAACTCCCTTTGACCAAATTCTTTGGAAGGAGCCTCCAAACCCGCCCCCTTGATCTATATGCCATAATGCTATATTCTCTCCAGTCAGTGTCGAGCAGATAGACTTTCATTTATGAATATCTATTCCGTGGATTCAGAATGTATTTATGATCACGACTTCTTTTGTTAGTTAGTTAGTTGCCTTTTTCATTTAAATAATTGTTCCTCCTGCGTGAGTGAACAGGGGGGATAAAAAATAGTGTGTATTAAAATTAGATTGAAGAAGCAATAGAGTTCGGTGTTAAGTTTTTACTTTCAAAATAGAGTAATCAATGTATCCTAGTTCTGAGTATGAATAAAATTCGAATGAAGCTTTGAGTCAAATTCTTGTGTAATCTAGTTGATGCTTGCTAAGGGGGCCCACTTAGTAAGTATTCTGTAGCAAGTTGTTGTAGTTAACTGTTCATCTCATGTTGATTACCAGTTAGAGTCTATTTCTGTAGATTTCAACACAAACTTAGTTTTGTATTGCTCTTGCAGCATTGGGAATCCATCCCTGTGTCTGTTCCTGCAGCATAAGGCCAGTTCACAGTTTGTTCTTTAATAATAGCTACTATGATTTATGTTTTAGCTGAGTCGTGTTTGAGTTAAAAAAGCTTTGTGTTGCATTTCTGTTAAGAATTTATTTTCTATAGATGATGACTGGAAACTAGTTCTTAGTGCACATACTGTGCTGCTCCATTTAAAGTAAACGTGCCCTGGTTTGACAAAGCAAATGAACGTCCATAAGAAGATGTCGGTCGCCTGCTGGAATGTCCAATTCCCAGGTTTAGTTATGCTGTGACTTTTATATCATTTTGTGGGCGTGACCAGTAGGATTGTGGAATTAGAACAAGATTTACAAGAAAGCACAAATAAACCAATGGTGGAATCAAAAGAAGTTCAGACCGAACCAATGGTAACTGAGTGGTTCCAAGTTCAGATTCCTCCATTGTTAATGAAGTGGATGGAATGGTGCTATTTCCTAAGAAATGCAAAGATTGAGAATTACAAGTTGAAAATGGAAATGGTATTGTTAAAAGAATCATTTCATAAAGCCTATAGGGGGAAGCAAGATGCATGTCAAATAGCAGAATTTCTTTTATCTTGTAGAAGACCATCGAGATTGTATTCAATATTTTTATACGAACAATGGTTAAGATGGAAACTGCTAAGAATTTATAATGATCAGCCTTATGAACCTGATGATAAAGAATTTGTTAAAATATTTGCATAATCAACTCCTGAAGATCAGGATATGCTTTGTGAATTCTTTATTCATGATCTTTTATTAGAAAATCATATTGATTTCTTCATTAACCTTTTTGTTGCAGAAGCACAACTGAGGTCCTTGCTATCCACCATGCGGAATCAGATTCATTAGAAAGAGCATAGCAGGGAATATGCCCAAATAGAGAAAAATGTGGGTCTTCAAATGAGATCCCCCAATAGTAGACCTACAGCTTTCAAAGATACCTTTTTAGCTCTTATATTGGATAAGAAAATGAAAGAAAGATATGATGGAAGCCTTTGAATCTGTTATAATCATTTCATGGATCAAGGGCAAAAATTGATTGGTAAAGCTTGGCACACATGTGAAGAGAGATACACTCCATTACCTACATATCTAAAGAAAAGAGAAGTGATCTCCCCTCTTAACATCAGATGGTCCTTCAGAAGAGCAGATGCCTTGGCTAAAATCTTGAAAAATCTCAGAACAAAGTGGATAGGGATGAGGTATAGACCTCCCTTATTGCTCTGTCCAACTCCTGTTGTCCATGTTAATACAGATCAAGATGATAAAATTTTCAGTGAATGGCAAGAGGTAGTTTCTTTTCATAAAGGCTTCCACCATGCACCTATAGATTTTGATAAAACAACAAAGGATTTGTATGATATTAGTGCCAAATATGAAGAATGGAACAAAGGACAAGGACATAATCAAGGGGCATGAGGACCTGCCAGGAATTAAGGGGGGGAAATGATAAGGTAAAAATAACTTCATCATAATAACATAATAAAGGCCTATTCCATATATGCAAAATTCCTATCTTCTGCTAATTAATTAAACTTTAGGAGAAATAATTGCTTATATTTTAAGGAGAAATTGTACAAACTTTATTTCTTATGATTTATTGAAGTATTTTTCCAATACAGATTTAATGGGTTGTTTTAAGTATTTTGTAGGATAATAATCGGTCATCAAGTTGCAGCTAGAAGCATTCAACTAGCACATGCTCCAAAACAAGTTGAAGGCATGCGCTGGAAACACACTCCAGAACTTTAGGATGATGGACCTATTGATGGGTGTTTTTGCACACTTTCTCAACACAGGCAATGTGTATCTGCACTACCTCTCTTGAAAGGAAATCTCCAATAGCAAGTTGTTGAAAATCTCCCCAAGGTCTCTAAGGTGTCAGGTCATGACTTGCATGGAACTCCTCAGTTGATGTTTGATGTGATTTTTCTGGTAATCACAGGGCGGACTTACGTAGCTGGATGTAGAGTGGATCTTAAAATCTTAAGTTTCTGAGATGGGAGTCAAGGTGCATTTTTGCTATAAGTTCAGACAACGATCTGAAACTTCAATGTTTTCTCATTGGATTTAGCTTTACAATGTGCAATGGACCGTAGCATAGGTTGTTTCTAAAAAAAAGGGAAAAAGAGCAGGGAAGAGGGAAGGTTCCTGGATCTGCAACTAACTGTGAACAGTAATCATGGAGTTCCTGTGGTGGACAACTTCCTTCAAACATAATTTCACTTAACCAGAAAATTCAGTCTCATGAAATTTGTGCTATCTTCTAACGCTTGCAGGTATTTCACCATTCATTCATCATATACATGCATGTACAAAGATAAAAGTGTGGAGCAGCTTTGAATTCAAGCCCATACTAACTTTGCATAGCTGTTTACCAGTAGCAAACAACAAAAATTATGGGCTAGGAAGGCATCTACACAGCAACAATTTTCACAACTATAGAACAACATTACTAAAATCTATCTAAGCAATTCAAATCTAACTTAAAACAGCAATTTAAATCTAAATAAAGCATCTAACAATGGAGATTGAATCATGAAACATGTGAAGAACTCAAAAAATGCACCAAGTCAATGTATTTTCATTAGAAATTTCAGCAGCGTGTCTTTATAACAACTCAACTCTCTTTGGAAATGAGGAGATGCCCTATTTATAGTGCCCAAAAAGTAGAACGAATGGCCAAGATTCAATCTTATTGTGTGGCCAAGATTCACTACAAACTAGGGTTCTACCTACCCCCCAAATATATTACAATTTAAAATACAGTTTTGTCCTCATCCCTATTTCATCATCTAGTGACAACATTGTAGCATTTTTTCTTTTGTTGATTGCTCTTTCTGCTATAGCTATTCCTTTAGAAATTCTTCACTGACAATAGGGTTTCCCTCCTGCTTCTTCAAAGCTGCATACTCCATGAATTTCAAGATTACTAGTTGGAGCTTGTCGACTTCTATAATCTTGGACCACAGCACTTGATAACTCCTTTCCCTGGAGTTGTCCTCAAACCTCTTCCAAACTTCATCATATTTTGTGGTGTGATCTCTAAACAACTCTGACTGGGCGAAGGGGCAGGCAGAAAAACTCATGAAATCCGGCATTATCTCATTTGACATCATGTCCTCCATCTTCTTCTCAAAATGAGGTTTTATCTTTTCTGGATCAATTTGTACCATGGGCATGTCATATCCCATCATTAGCTTCAGATATCAGGCGCAATCTTCCCTAGTTTTTTGACCCATTTGATATCTGGATCCACTTTATCCATGATCTGCTCTAACCTTTCTCTTATGTTATCAGAATCTCACCTCCATACTTCCACTAGCCAATGGTCATCCCTTTTGAATGCGAGCTCGTTTTCCCATGTCGTGCTTGGCAGTCGAAGGATAGCCTCAATCTTTGGATAGGTGGACTCGTAACTTGCAGGGAAGTCAGCATAGAGATTCTTAATGCCCTCCAGGAACTGCTGTAAATCCAAGAACTTGTTGGTTGTTCGAACAGCCTAACTGATACCCATGTTCCTAACGTATCGAACCTATCGGAACCAGCTCTTTGTAGTTTTATCCAAGTTCTTTCTCTTTTCCAGTTTTTCAATCTATTCCTTGGAGAGTAGTTGGGGTGGAGCAACGGACATGGTAGGCATGTCTTCAACTGAAGACCATTGTTGAATGTAATATGTCAAGGCGGCCACCTGTGATTTGAGCTCGTCTTTCGATACCTTGCCTTGTTGTATTAGGTGCACCACTGTAACCACAGACTCCTCGAGATGTTGCACCTTTTGTTCTCTAGTAGCAGTCCCCAAGTTAATGGTGGAGACATTATAGCTTACTCCCTCTTGGCCTACCACCGGTGTTGCTATCTATATAGTTTGAGATCCGAAAGCATCCATCATTACCTTGGATCTAACTTTGTGCTTCTTCTCCTTCTTGGTTGAGATCTGCGCTTGGGCTAGGATAGCCTCTAGCCTCACTCTTGGGTCCTTTAGGGTGGGATTCTTCTTTTCAAGCTACTTCTCCAGCCATTCGGGCATAGTGGATTTTTCCTTGGGAAATTCTCGATCACCCTCACCTTCCCTTGTTTGGATTTCCATTTGTTCACCTATGAGAACCCTTTCCTCTGCTTTAGTTTTGTCTCCTTCTTCCTCATCGAAGTCGTGGATGAACATGCGGCACTTGACCGGAGGATTAGTAGGCAATTTCTTTGGTGGGCTTTCTTCTATCTCAATTCCTTTCCCTTTCTCTTCCTCATTTTTTTTGTCCTAATGCCCATGCTCCTCAAGTTTGTCCTCTTCTATATTTCCTTCCTCTCTATAAGGAGGTGGCACAACCTCCAGTTGTCCCCCTATAGGGAGTTCTACCATTTCTGTTGTCCTACCACCTTATTGCTCCTCTCTGGGAGGTGACCTTTCTGTCTCTTCTTCATCATGCTTTAGTTGTCTGGCCATTTCCTCTTCGAGATCATTATCAAAGGTTTGTACAATAGTTCTACCACCTATACCCTCCTCTTCATCTCTGCTCTCAAAAGATCCTATTCCTTCTTCCTCGTAGACCATCCTGTCAATTTGTCGGTGTTCATACTATGGGTGTTCATGGTACTCGTCGGCTTCCTCCTCCATTGCCTTCGAGGCTTCTTTCTCCCACCTCTCCCATTCTTCAGAGATTAACATTGTAGCTTCCATTTTTGGCGGTCCCGTTGAAGGTTGTGAAGGCATAGCACTGGTGAGGACCCACACTATGGCAGCTTCAATGGTGAGATCCAAAAATATCTGAGAAATTTTGGAGGGGACATTTTGCACGTGTCACGAGAAAGCGTTCGGTAATGCTAGTGTGAGCATTAGCATTGTCAATGTTGCCAATGGGAGTGATGTGGTAGGTGACATGGCGAAGGAGGAAGGTGGAGTAGTTGCAATGGAGGAAGAGTCAATCATTATTATGGGCCCCACCAGGGGAGAGGAGGTGAGATGGACCAAGATGTCCACTGCGGGTGGGGATGTAGCGACCATGGTCTGGGAAATAGGCGTAGGGGTGGCAGAGACAGGGAGAGCTGGAGGAGATCTTGGTTGATCTGTCTGCCCTTCCTCACCCTCTTGAAGGGGATCTTCCTGAATTGGTGGTTGCTCCACGACGCTTCCCATCCATTTGTGCCTCTTAGAAGGTGAGTCTTCTAAGTCTTTCCTTGAATAAACTTTGGGGTCTGGAGACTGTTCTGCTTTGGTCCCTTTCCTCTTCTTTCATCTTATGATCGGAGGAGATTTGGATGTCCCGAATGTTGAAGTTGTTGTGGTGACATCTTTCATGGCACTAGGCTCACTCTTGAGCCCTTCATATGTCAGGACAACCCCTTGTTGCTTTAATCAGGCTACTTTTCCATCAATCCATTCTTTGGTTTGAGCCATGATTGGTTTAGTCACAATGTCGAGGTCATCGACCTCCTGTTCATCCCAATCTATCATTGGCTATGGAAAATTAGCGACTACGGTGTAACTAGGGTCCATGATGGTGCTCTCGTCCTCCTCGACCTGATCTGGTATGGGAAACAATTGCACTGTTCTTACAAAGTATGTGGTCATCTGCATGTAATGCCTTGCACGCACCTCCTTGTCGTCTTGACAATCTACCCAAAAATCTTCAACGTGATGTAGGTGGGCATACCTTGGTCCCAGTGCCTTTCTTATATGCCCATATGGTTCCATCCGCGGGTGAGCAGTGTGTAGGCGGAAATGGTACTTTTCCAATTCCTTTTTAGAATTCCCAACACATTGGGAAGTTTGCAATTTATACATCCCCTAACTGAAGGCTCAAGGATAAGGGATCCCTATAAAGTGTTTACCCTTGAGGACTGAATGTATATGTTGTAGCTACCAGGAAAGTTCTAACAATATGATCCGGTCATTGGGTTACTAGGGAAACTTATTCGACCTTTATATGAAACCCTGGGCACGAATATACATGAATTTGAGGAACTGTATGAGCAAGAATGCATATTGTTTTAAGAACGCTTGTGCGCTGTGTGAGACCCTTCTCTCAAAATCTCCTCCTAGTAGCCTAATGATGTGGCTGATGAAGGAGTCATTCACCCTACAGTACTCCTTCTTGAAGTTTTTGAATTGTAGCTGGGGATATCGGTCATAGGCCTTCAATATTTGACCTGACTCCTCATCAAGTGCCACAAATAATCTGCTATATTGCCTCTGCTCATCCAGTGAATAGACTAGATAGGAGGTCATGTAAAATTTAGAGCTCTTCTTCACATTCATAAACTACTCGTGGAAGCAGTCGCTTATGATGCCTCCTCAGTAGAATGAGGCTTTTGTGGTGACATCTTCGTCCCCGCGGAGGATCTGCACAAAAAAATACACCATCCATTCCTGAAAAAAACACAGCAGTGGGGAGGCCCATCACCCTGCTCAACATGGTTACTAGGTCATGGTAGTCCTCAAAGAAATCATTGTGAAAGAGCTCTTGAGGAACCTTCGCAGCGCTACCTCTTTTCTCCTTGAGCTAGTACTAATTTATTAATTTCTTGTAGCCCATCGAGTTTTCATCCCATGTTGCCTTTCCTTCCTCCATGGTGGGAATCTCCATCTCCTCAAAGGTAGGAATGTCAAGTTCTAGTAATTCCCTCAGCCGACATATCAGTGAGGATGTTCCCATCCCTATCGACGATGGTTCTTGTCTGTGACTAGGAGGCTTGCTAACAAGCCATGACCAATTCAGGGGCTATGAGAGATGGGGGGAAGCCTGCCACTTTTGCAATCCCACTTTGTCTGATTGATCTGGCATTATCAATTTTTGGGTGGACTCTAACTCTTTGTTTGAACTCATTAATATCGACGTGGCCGATATTGGTGTCTGTGATCTCCTTCCAGTCGGTGATGATTTTTGAATGTAGAGGCTCACCCTGGAACTGGTATTTCATTTGGTCTTTTTCCTCTCTTCCCTAAGGAGTCTTTCCTACTTTCTTTCCTTTGTCTTTCTCTACAACTACCCCCTAGGGTCTTGCACCCGATTCCATATATCCTGCAAACATAGACATAATGAGCACCCAATTACAAAAGCATTAACATTAGCCAAAATCTTGTGAACTAAATTCAATTAGAAATCATATGATTAACAAAGTTAAATTTTCTCTTTCAAATACCATTAGTCACTTTCTGAAGTGATTTTGGACAATCCGGGCCCAATGGGCTAGATTTCCTGGCAAGAATGTTGTTTTGAAAGGGTGAATAGGCTAGGGAAATCTGGGTAATTTCTCCCGTCTTCACATGTTGATGGTTTGAAAGGCTTGTATCGAAGAGGGTCAAATTTTAGCACGTGGGTCGAGATTTGGTTTTCAAATTTGAGGTTATTTTGACCACTTTAGGAGCATCCGAAGGTTCTGGGCTGGAGAGCTGTAAGGACTTTGTTGTTTGAAACGGCCTGGCAGAAACGGAGTTCCGAGGTTGGAACTCTGGGGTTCAGGACCCGGAAGGTCAAACGACAACCAAAGATTTTCTTTAGAATTCAAGGTGCCTAGGCCTGGGGGAGCAGGAAGGCATCAGGGTTTTGTCGTTCAGAACAGTGGTCATTGCACAGAAGCCTGGAAGGAGCGGCCCAGCGGACTGGACCCAGCAGAGCATTTGGCCACTGCTTTTCTCCTTGTAAATTTTCTCTAGGCGAATGTGGGGGGGGAACCCAGAGATCGAGAAGATAGGCTCACTTCGACCCTTTGCATCAGACGAAGGCAAACGGAACCTTGGCGAGCAGAGCTCGGAAGGCAGGGATGGCAAATGGTAGGCTGTGACCCAAAAGGCAGGGGACGCAACCCGACAGCTATTTCAAACGGCTAAGACTCCACGGCGGCCCATAGATGAAAGTCAGTGAACTGGGACCCGACAAAGCATTGGAAAACGGACCCTAGAGGGTGGAAAGGAGGACTCACTCCATCGTTTGGGAACGGCAGGGGCAAGGCAGAGTCTCAGGGATGGAAGTTCAACTGGCTGGACCCGGGATGGGCAAGAGCAGTCTCAAGATGTTACAATTTCAACGAGCAGAATTCGGTGAGCCGGGGCTTGGGGTTCGGAAAGGCAGGAGCCATCCACTGTTTGGGAATGGCAAACACCTGGGGAAACCCGACAAGGGAGTCCCAGCAAGGCAGGCCCAGGGGGTTGAAATGAAGGCCGATTTAAGTGTTTGTTCATTAATTTTGACGACGATTGGCCAGCGGCGATCCGAGGTGGCCGGCCTGAGAGGGAATTTCACCACTGGAAAAAGTTCTCATTTTCTAATTTTTTTAAACGGCGTCCAGAGGGGTCGGGCCTAGAGGACGCGAATGGAATAGCGGCGATGTGGTTAGGTTCCGGCTTGATCTTTGGAGGTGATTTTGGGGGTCTTTCAAAATTTGGAAACATGGGTTTTGTAGGTTTTCTTATGCTTTGTCAATTAAATGTATTTTTAGCCCATGTTCATTATTTTAAGCACAAAATCATGAAAAACCTCTCGAGAGGGTGGACGAAAAACCTACCTTGAAATTCTGATGGGAGAAGAGGTGAAATCCACTAAGGGAGGCAGAATGATGATCTCGGACACAAGGGCGGTGGACAACGGGTGCACTGATCTCCTCTAGCAAGCACTCTAATCTCTTCTAGAAAACCTGACAAATGAAAATAATAGGTCAGCCCCTATATTTATACCCTCATATGCATTTAATGTATATATTTAATGCCCATACAGTCGACTGGTTGGTTGGTAGATTTCAAATTTATAGACGGTGGTGGGAGGTCTGGGGTCTGGGGGCCAGAAGGACGTGGGTCGATGGACATTTCAAAATGCACTTTGGAAGCCAACGGTGAAGGGAGACCCGAAGTTCGGATAGCGAAGAGCCATCAAAGTTTTTCCACTGGAAACAGCGAAGACTAAAGGGAATTCTGGGGATGGAAATCCGGTGGACTAGACCCGATGCGAATGAAGGTAGTATGAAACTTGCAAATTTTAAACCGGTGGAAAATAGGGAACCGGGGCCCAAGGTTCGGGGAGGCAGGATCCTTCTGCCATTTGGGAACGGTGAACACCCGGGAGAAACCTGACAAGGGAAACCCAGTGGGGCGGGCCCGCCAGGCCCCAAGGCCGCTGGCAAAAGCAAACTGCCAAGGAGAGTCCACAAGGCACTAGGACTTAGAAAAAATGAAGGGGATGAAACACAGTCAACCCAAGATGGAAGCTCGAAGGTACATTGACCATCTGGGACACCAAAAATGGGGGCATGCAAAATGATGCAGTGACAAAATGATCCAACAAGGCAAAAGAAAAGAGGGTCCCCGTTCCGAACGGGGCGTGTGTGCTGATGGCACAATAGGACCAAGGATATAGTTGCTTTTAAATTTCAATTTCAGTTATGTTTTTAAGTCAAAGACTTCATGGCTCGACTTGAGCCTCTTTAATATTTATGTAATGGGTTTTAAAGACATAAGAGTTGTTCACAATCTATTATAGACTTTTTCAATGGTTATCTGTGCCATCTAAAATATAGGATTTAGTTAGAAGTTTTCTATAAAAGATGTAATCTCTAGAAGAAAAAGATAACACACGAAATAGTAATGTTATGCTATCAACTTGTTTTTGAATTTATGAATAAAGAGATTATTATGTAAAAACTTCTGAGTTGTTGAGTTATGGATGAAAATTATGTTTAATGGCAGAAATTTTGAATCAGTTATGTATGTGACTTGAGAACGAACATAGTAACCTATGAGCTGGCCACTCGAGGGAAGATAGCTTAAATAGATAAGTACTTTCCTTTATGTTGCTTTTACTGCATGAATAGTCATTTTGTAGGGAATTGTTGGGTTTGTCATTATTGTGTCTGAAGTTCTGGAACACTTGTTGTCTTTCATTTTCGTAGTTTCTTATTGTTAACTTTTAGAATTTTTATTGTTTAAAGAGGATGTTTCATGGATTGTTTATAAGTTTTTCCACTTTTGTAGTTTATCAGCTCCTTAGTTTAATCGTTTATGTACTTTCTAGTTTAGTTATCATGCTTTCTAAGTTAGTTCTCTTATGCTTTTTAGTTTAAATATTTCCAGTTTTCTTTAGGATAAACTTCTTTACAGCTAAATAGTTAGATGACCTTAAGTTAGAATTAACATTAGTTGCTCTAAAAAGTTAGAAAATATAAGGGAGATAGTCAATTCTTCTTCTATTTCAAATTGTCTTGGACACTGCCTGGTCGACATAATTCTTCTAAAGTAATGGGACCTAATGACAGCCTATCAATGATTATCCTCAAAGGTTGTTTATAACACATTACTTCATCAAAATCCCCATTATGGTTGGAGTATGCTTTGCAAAAATGACATAAAAATGTGAAGTTTAGTGCAATGAACATTTTTCATTAGTAGACAATATCTAAATTAGGAAATATAAAGAGTTCTATAATTTATAATAGATAGTATGCAATGCACCTGTAATAGAAGGGATGAAATAAATAAAATGTAGGAATACCTTGTGCACATGGATGAATGCGGTATGAAAACAACAAAAGAAGGCTTGCTCTCCACCCTACCATATTGGGTCATGGAGCCTCATGGGCTCTCACCAAACCCCCAAGCAAAAAAATAAATTTTCCACCACTTTGATCAATGGTGAAAGCAATGTTTCGGCACCTGTTGACTTCATAGAAGATCTAATGGCATCAAAAAATTCATGAAGGAGAATTGTTTGGCTTGAGTATGCTTTGCAAAAAAGAAAGGATAATGTAAATTTTAGTGCAATGAACATGTGTCATTGGTAGACAATATTTAAATCATGAAATATAAAGAGTTGTATAATTCATAACAAATAATATGCAATGTAGTTGTAATAGAAGGAAACAATTAAATAAAATGTAGGCATACCTTGTGCATGCAACAGATTGGAGTATGAACACAATAAAAGAAGGTATGCTCTCCACCCTACCATATTGGGTCATAGAGCATCATGGGCTCTCACCAAACCCCCGAGCAAAAACATAAATTTTTGACCACTTTGATCAATGGTGAAAGCAATGCTTTGGCACCTGATAAATTGCTTGAGTTGAAATCAATGCTATACATTTTTAATAAATTGACATGCAGTTGTGAAATAAGAAACGAAGTTAAAGATATATAGCCTTACGTTGTATATAGATAGAATGTAATTGAAGTTTGTACACCATGAAAGCGTGCGATCAAAAATCTATTTAGCATTTTGGAGATTTGTATACCTTGTATATAAATATAATGTAGTTACAATCTAAAATGGTTTGACTCAGATATAGGTACACACAAGGAAAATGTGAAGTTTAGTGAGGTGAACATGTTTCATTGGTAACCAATATCTAAATTAGGAAACTTAAACAGTTCTATAATTTATAACAAAAAAATATGTAATACACCTACAATAGAAGAGATCAAATATAAGAAGATGCAGGCATACCTTCTGCACAGGGTGTGATGCAGTATGACCATGATTACATCTCGCATATTAAAAATGATAAGGAAGCGAATTTAGAAATGGTGGAAATTCTATATGCATGGAAATGAAGAGGGAAAAGAGAAGCAGTACAATTACTGTAAAGAATAGCAACATTTCATGATGATGGCAATGAACACAATTGTTGGAGATGATCCTCTTCTTTGATTCATAGTGCACTATAATTTTTGGCATGTATCCTGCAGTATCTAGCAAAATAGAAATGCAGATCTATGCATAAAGTTAAAGAACCCAGTTCAAGTGAAGAATCGACAAGTTTTGCACATAGGAAATATAAAATGGAACACAAAAAAATAAGGCCTGCTCTCCACCCTACCATATTGGGTCATGGAGCCTCATGCACTCTCACCAAACCCCCGAGCAAGAACATACATCGTCCACCACTTTGATGAATGGTGAAATAGATGTTCCTTATTAGACTTAATATACAGTCTATCATTAAAACAACTCCTTTTTTAGGCTGAAAGAAATAATAACTAAAAAGGTGGATTTAAGTTAGATACCTATATCGGTGCAGATTTTTTTTTCCAAGCAGATATACAAGCATTGCATGCCTTGGATGCATTTGTATGGATTTGTTGCTTAGATATATATAGACACAAAAATAATGTGTGGAAATGTATGTATGTGGAATTACATGTACACAATAGGTATCAGATGGTCAATAAAAGGTCACATGACAACTAAAATGGATAGGCACCATTACAATAAACAAGGATGTGAGGACCAAGTATTCATCTTTGACATTATTGATAGTGAGAGGACAAAAATACAAATCACTTGTTTCTTTTTTTTGCATGGGGGGATGGTTGGTAAAGCAATAGAAAATTCTTCGTGATGACACCATTGATCAGAGTGATGGACAATAGATTTCCCCTATGTGCATATATGTATGTATGTCATAGTAGATGCAAAGAAATTTGATACATATTGACCCCTATGTTTATTTTGTTGGGACATTCTTGCAATGATAAGTTGTATTTTAAGTGTTATATGGAACACTGATGCAACCATTGACCATAGTGGTGAACAATGTAACGTGCAGATTTGGATGTATGTCATAGCATATCAAACAACATTAATACATACTAGCACATTTTTGGAATGATAAGTTGTATTTGAGTGTTGATGCCACCATTGTTCGTAGTGGTGGACAATGTATTTCCCCTATGTACAGATATGTAGGCATGTCATAGTAGATGCAAACGCCATTGATACATATTGATCCCTATGTTTATTTTATGGGACATTCTTGGAATGATAAACTATATTTTTAAGTGTTATATGCAAGATCCATGCCTGAAAAAAATGGGCAAATAATTATCCCAATTGACACTTTTGTAGTGCTTTTGCAACCATCGCCACATGCAAAGAACACAAAATAACATCCAACCACCTTCACTTAAATTCCACAACTCATAACCGTACTTGCACCTTCATAGAAGCTTTACCTCCTCACAGACGTTCGCTATGTTTTTTGAGGTTTTAAATGGAAAATCGTGTTACTTACAAGTGGTTGGTTGTTTTGGAAGAACATAGACTATAAGTTGATGGAAGGCAGTCTACATCCAAGCACAAGAAGGTATGTAATAGCTAGGCATAGTAACACTTGAAAAAGATGAAGTGACCACATGTAGATATCCTCATGGCATCATTAATAACTATTTTATGATACCATTACACCAAGACAGGAGGGCATAGATGAGGTTGAGATAGATATGTGGCTACATGTAATTTGACACATGTTGTGGATTATGTTTCCCCTTTTTTTTTTACAAAAAGAACTTGAAAATACTAAGCCTGAGACAATCACTTAACACAAGAATAGGCACCACATATTTCAATTAACAAAAGCAATTTGAATAGATGTATGATGCTGGTCTCCAACAGCAAAACTACAACTGTCAATTGAAATATATGTACCTATTCTTTTGTCAGATGTTACGACAATTTTCAATGAATAGACACAGGGCTACATGATGGCAAGTAGAAATTAATATTTGTGGAGAAGTTTAAGTATAGACATACACAAAAAAAGCAACTACCTTATGAAAAGAATAAACATAGGAAGGAGTATATATGAATGTTCTCTACATCTGATCTCACATACATACATATCTGCACATAGGGATGAATGTTGGTTATGACGTGCAAAATATGGGAAAAAATTATCACAGCCAAAACTTTTGCATTGCTTTTGTAACCATTACCCCATGAAAAATACACAAAATAACCTCCAAGCACCTATCGTTCACAGCTCTAATAGCAGGGAAAGCTAGAGAATGGCACACAACAATGGCTAATCAAAAATTGCGCAGGCTTTCGCTATGTTTTCCAAGGCTTTAAATGGCAAGTGTTATTACAACCATCACCACTTCACGGAAACCATAAAAAAATTAATTTTGATTCCAACCAACGTTTAACTTCACTAGCTTTCGCTATCCACGCACCAAGGAGCCCAACACATTTTTCCCAACCAGTGACCAGATGGTTAGAGGCTTTAAAACCGGAAAGGCTAGCATTTTGTATCGACGCACCAAATGCTTCTAATTAAAAAATCAAAAACATCTGCCACCTTTTTTCCAGACCAGGATCCCAATGCCAAAAGGGTTGAAAATTTGATTTATGGTTTCCATGTAGTGGTGATAGTTGGGAAGCAATTAAACAGTCCACATATATGTTTACAAAGAAAAATCTATACAGGTATATATGCATCTAAAGTTTATAAGTAGACAACACACATATATAGTCATAGGTGGACTTTTCAATATAGAAATCACCATGAGAGCAAAGGAAATGAACATCACTTGGCACAGGATGAGAGATCAGCATCACTTGGCACAGGCCGACATGGCAATATCACTCGTCTGCATCCGATTTCACATATTTACATAGTTGCACATAGGGATGAATGTTGTATGTGTCTAACTTCACGAATATACATATCTACACATAGGGAAAGTAAAATGGAACAAAACAAAAGAAGACCTGCTCTCCACCCTACCATATTGGGTCATGGATCCTCATAGGCTCTCACCAAACCCTCGAGCAAGAGCATACACTACCCACCACTGTGATGAATGGTGATATCAATGTTTCTTATTAGGCTTAATATAAACCTTATTATTGTAAGAATTCATTTTTGACGAGGAAACAAATAACAACTATCTTTCGAAAAAAATAAACGTGGGGAGGAGTATATGTTGTCTACATCTAATTTGACATGTACATACATATCTGCACACAGGAAAAGCAAAATGAAACACAACAAAAGAAGCACATACTTTTTTGTGGCTATATATTTCCAAGAAAAAAATCCCTATATATGCATCGAACAGATGCAATGCAATTGGAAAACAAGATGTACACCAATATATATTTATGTGGAGGTAGATTCAAATATATATGCATTGTTGATTGTTGCTTAGCAAATTAAAAACCAAGAAGGCTGCCAAAAATTCCAACCAAAGTTCACACATATAGCCTATCGGCTAAAAGTTTCCATATAGAGGCAATCATTGCAAAGCAATAAATATTACTTCATTTATGGTTTCCATATAGAGGCTATGGTTACAAAGCAATAAAACAGTCCAATAGCAACATTATTTCATATATGCTTTCCATATAGTGCCGATGGCCACAATATTATTTAGAGTTCTAAAGTTACCAAAAGCAATTCAACAGTTTATGTTATTTTCCATAAGGCATTGTTGATTGTGGTTTTGTAGTTTTACCTGCTATCAAGATTGTGAGCCACCACTGTGACAAGTGTTTTTGCAAACAGCATACATACATATTCACACCTAAACTTGACAATACATGTGAAAAGAAATATAGATAAGTTTAAATGCAAATATATGTGTGTGTTGCATGAGCATAGGAAATAAACATCACTTGGCACAACTTGCCACGACAATATTATTTCATGTATGGGTTTCATATATTGGTGATGGTTGCAATAATACCTTGCATTTAAAACTTACCAAAGTAATTGAGCAGTTTATGTTATTTTCAATAAGGCATTGTTCAGTGTTGGGTTGTAGATTGAGCTGCACAACAAACACAAAAAACATTATAGCCAAGAACCATATGATATCCATATGCAACATGACATTATGATTAGACATGGAAAATTAGTGGGGAGAACATTTAAGAAGCATTAGATGTATATACAGACATACACACTCACAAATACAAATGCATTATAGACACATATCTACACACAACTCTATCAAGATATTGTATGCACTGAGAACATTCAAAAGAAGATTAGAATGCCAGAAATCAAATGACAAAATTTCAATTACATTCTACATTTTAATCGTGTGCAACAACATATTTTAATAAGCTGGAATCAAGCAAAATCAGAAAAAAGCATTGCACAGGCCGTAGAGAATAGTCATCATTGACCATTACATAGAAAATATTATAATAAAAATAAAGTTTTATGCAACTCTAAGAAAATGGAAGATAACCATATGTGACGTGCCTTTATGAATGCAAAGGAAGGATTACATTTAATAGCCATGGATTCAATGGAGCCAACATTATAGCTAACAACAATTGTGGAGAGATAAGAGTATGTGGAAAATGAAATAGACAAGAAGAAAATAACTATATTGATGTTAGAAACAAGTCACAGATACGTATAAACATTGAAGTCCACATGCATATACGCATACAAATACATTACAGACACATATATCTACACACATCTATATCAAAATATTGTATGCACTCATAAAATTGAATTACATGCATATATATTTATGTATATGCATACGTAAATGTATACATGCATACAACCATGTCCACACTTGTATATATAAGAACAACTATAAATATTGATACATGTGTTAAATAGGGCAACATAACTATATAATCAAACAACATAAAAGAAAATGAGGAACATACACTTAAAGCAAAACAAAACTATAAGCGACATAAACAATACAAAAGAAAAGAAGTGTATCTTTTTTTGTTATTTTTATAAGTTATAGTCCATTGTCTTAATATATAACTAGTTAAACAAGCAACAAAGCAACAACAACAGAAAGGAAAGGTATTTTGATGTGACAAGCACTCCAAAGAAATAAAATGAAACATATGTCTAGTCAACAAAAACTATAACAAATATCCAAAGTCACAATTAGGCATGTTTATTTGGCATTCAAGGCAACATGAAAATTATCTCAAGAGATTCTCCCACGGTAGGGGAAATTGTAGATAAATTTGACAGCAACAACTTGCACTCAACTTCAAAGTTAATTCTTGCAACTTTGACTATTGTTGTTTAAGCCTTGTTTCTGAATTATAGGTCTAAGTTTTAATACAAACAGTGAAAACAAAAGAGGTGTAGGTGACAACATTGACAACATACTCAATAGTCATTGCAATAGAGGACTCATATTGCAACATGTAAATCTATTTTGCTGACATCTGCAATAAGCTTGTTGCAGCCTCATCAAAAGCAGTAGCCCAAATCTCGCCTATGTGGTCTTCCATCTTTAGCTGCAACAAATATCAAAAGTCACAATTAGCTATTGTTGTTTGGAATTTAGGGTAGAACCACATATTTTTGGTGGACTCTTCACACTCTTTCTTGTATTTTCTTCCATTGGCCTGCAAGGGACATGCAGTGTAACAAAATGCATCAGTTTTAATATATTTCACTATTTCCTTGACAGTAGCCTGCAAAGTTTCTGGAAAGCCAAGACAATGATCCAAGATATATCCAATAGTGACTCTATCATTTTCCAAAGCAACCTTTCAAGGAACTGTCTAGGAGGGATCAACGGTAGGTGGCTCAATGTGTCCTTGTTGGATCAAGGATTGTGCTTCTAGAATGTCAGGATTTATGTATAGAAAAGTCCCTGTGGTTGTGTTCACAACAGTTTCATTGAAATATCCAACATGCACATTTTTAACAGCAAGGATCACAACTGAACCAAGGGTGTACAACCTTTCCAACTTGTCACCATTCTCTTCCCAATTTGAGCCCCACAAATTAACGTCAATGCAAGAGGATGAAAAATAATTAAGTTTAATAGTTCTTCCAATCGTTTTAGATTGATCCTTTCTTTGAATAGTCGATATCTTTCCTACATGCACCACAGCCCCAATAATATCAATCAAAGTGTTATTGCTGCAATTTACAATTTCATTTATTGGGATAAATTTATATACTTTCTTCGGCACAAAGGCCTCATTGTCACAACATTTCAATATCAAATTTTGATCCAAAATGATTTCCATGTGGTTGTTCAACTTATTAAATTTCCTATCTGCTTGTCTCACCAAGCCTTTTGACACATAATAAGTACGGCCCACCTCAACCCTATCATAATGCAATTCTGCTATGTCATTAAAGCAAGTGATTTGTATTTTTTTCCCCTCACTATCAATAATGTCAAAGTTGAATGCTTGGCCCTCGCGTCCCTATTTACTATAATGGTGCATATCCCTTTTAGTTGTTACCCGACCTTTTATTGTCCATTTGGTTTGGTAAATATTTAGCCCTTTAACATGGCTAATATTTGTAGGAGCACTATGTTGTCTTGGGGATGTATGAATCCAAAATTTTGAGGTCGGTTTGGATGGGGAGGGTGACTCCCAGCCAATTTTTTTTTCTTCTTGATCTCTAAACAAATATCTAGGTTTTCCAATTAGTTGGAAATCTGACATTTTGACATCTAAGGACAATATGACAATCGCTCTGGAACCAAATGAAGATCAAATATTAAAAAATTTGGTCCCCACAAACAAGAAATCATAAAACAACAAGTGCAAGTTGTGAAAAACAATATCCAACCTTGATTCTCACATCTTCCTACATAGATAGTTTGTCAAGCACAAGATGGAACCTATTTTCAATGCCCTTGTAAACAAAAGGTCATTGTATTTTGTAGGAAAAGTCCCTATTTGAATGTGGGTTCCATCAGAGAGGAAAAATTTGCAGCGATCGACTGGGCTTCGATCACCACCTATTTTTTGAAAAGACATTAGTTGGAGAACCAAAGATGGGATAGCATCTCCAACATCAATAGATCGTATCACATGTGTTGTCAAGGTTGGACATACATTTGTATCCTACAAGGCAGTTTTACTCAGGCAAGCAAAAGCAATGAGATGTTCATGTCTGTGAGATAACTCTAGAAACAAAGCAAGGGAAAGAGGCAGCATAGAATGAATCAATTATTGGTATCTGATAAACAACAAATCATACAACAATGCTGATACATTTGAAAATTGCAACCTTTTTTTTCTAACACATAGGTCACTCCCAAATTGCTAGCAAATCAAAAGGAAAATAAAACATAAATAGTTTGAATATAAATTAGTACAACAACTGTTAATTCAAATGAAGCATATTCATAGTTCATTGGATGCGCATGGAAAAGTGTCAATATAATTTTCGGCAACAAAAATGAAACAAGGAACAGACTTATAGGACTGGCACCTGAGGATTGTTCATCAGTCTAGGGAGAGCCAAAGTCCACCGAAATTGTTGGGGCTTCTCTTTTAAAAGCTGAGAGTTGCAACACCAGCGATTGACTACAAGCTCTATGCCACAACAACACAAGGGCCAAATGTTCAATTAAAGCAACAAAGGCTGACAAGGACCCTGGCCAAAACACATACAAGAAATATTAAACAACAATAAAATGACAACCATCAAGATCTTCAAAACACAACATTATCTCTCATTTTTTTTGTACACACATTAACAATATGATATCAAAGGATTAATGAAAAAAAAGGTTGAATGATTCATATAACACTTAATATATAATTTATTATTCAAATTTTTTTGTTTCAATTTTTTTTCTAGAGACATCAACAATACAAGGAAAAAGAAATAATTAAAAAAAGGATTCAATGTTCCATATAACACTTAATATATAGTATATCATTGCAAGAATTCCCTATTGAGGCTCAAATAAATAACAATAAACATACATTTTTCTATTGAGGCTCAATTTTTTTCTAGACATCAACAATACAAGGAAAAAGAAATAATTAAAGAAAAGGCTTCAATGTTCCATATAACACTTAATATATAGTATATCATTGCAAGAATGCCCTGTTGAAACTAGAACACTTAAAATACAAATTATGATTCCAAGGATGTCCCAACAGAATAAAGATAGGGATCACTATGGATCAATGTGCTTTGCATCCACTATGACATACATACATTCCTGCACATAGGGGAAATACATTGTCCATTAGTGCGATCAAATGTCTACATAATTTTCAATAAGGAATTGTTAGTTGTCATTATGTGGCTTTACCTGCTATCACAGCTATGAGCAAGGAGAGCAAGCTTCTATGAAGATGCAATTTCGATCATCTATTGTCAAGCTATTGTCAAGCTAGGATCAGGTTTTTTTTGTGTTTTTCTACATGGGGTGATAGTTGCAAAAGCAATAAAAAAGTGTCAGCTGTGATAATTTATTGCCCTTTTTTGCAAACGCTCAAGAAAGCAAGGAACAAAGAGAAAGCAAGCGAGAAGAGGTACACTTGAACCAAGCAGGAAGAGGTGCAATTTGAAAAAACCCTTTGCATTTCCAGTTGTTCTTATATATACTTGTGGACATGGTTGTATGCATGTATACATCTACATATACATATACACAAACATATATGAATGCAATTGAATGTTCTCAGTGCATACAACATCTTGATACAGTTGTGTGTATACATATGTGTCTGTAATGCATTTGTATGTGTGAGTGTGTATGTGTTTATATGCATTTTCTCCATGTATCTTTCAGGTCATGTGTTTATGTATATATAGATGTCCTATTTCCAATATCAATATAGTTATTTGCTTCTTGTTTGTCTCAATTGCCACATACTATTATATCTCCACAATTGCTATTCACTATTTTGAATGTTTATATGTATGTGTGGCTGTGTATGTGTCTATATGCATTTTCCACATGTATTTCTAAAGCCACAACTCAACAATCACCAATGGGCTATGGAAAATAGTGCAGACTGTCACTGCAGGCCACATAAAAATATCCAACAATGTCATATCGAGAAGAGCATGAACTATTTTATTACTTTGCAACCATTTCCAGTTGATAGAAACCATACAACAAACACAAAAGTATGTCTTTCTTTTGTTGCGTTTCATTTTTCTTTTCTTGTGTGTAGATATGTATGTATGTGAAATAAGATGTAGACAACATTCATATAAACTCATCCCCCTATTTATTTCTTTGCTAGGATAGTTGTTATTTGTTTCATCCTCAAGAGGAATTCTTACAATAATAGGCTTCATATTAAGCATAATAAGAAACATTGCTTGCCACATACAATGTGTTGAAAAGCTTTTTGAAGTTAAGAAAATAGCATAAATTGTTCTATTACTTCAGCTCTGGCTATATTGTTTCATATTTGATTTGCAATTCAATAGTAAATGTTATAGAGTTTATGTTGTCCATAAGGCATTGTTGATTGTTGGTCTATAGATTTGGCTATATTGTTTCCTTTCTAATAAGAAGCTACATTGAAAAATAGAATTTGCTAGGTTTTTATTGAAACTAATATTGTTTTATTTAAGGCGTGAGTGTGTATGTCTGTATATGCATTTTCTACATGTATCTTTGAGGTGATGTGTTTAACTTATTGATATTTGAGCTATTTATGTGTCCTTGACCTTTTTGTTTGCTAGCCATTTGGGAGTAGCTTATGTGCTACGAATAAATGGTTCCATTTTTCATATGTGTCAACATTGCCATGTGCTTTCTTCTTTATATTCAGCAAAAATCTAATTTTTTTTTGCTTCAAGTGCTACAACACCTTATCGAAAATGAAACAGTATAGCCTTTTCAACAGTCTCTTATTGAAAATGAAAGAGTATACCCTAAGCTAGAGAACAACAATCAGCAATGCCTTATGGAATCAATGTTGTTTGCATTTGCTATGACATACATACATATTTGTGCATAGGGGATATACATTGTCCATCACTCCGATCAATAGTGTCATTACCAAGACTATTGTATTGCTTTTGGAACTTGTGGGAAGAGGTGCAGGTGGATTTGCATATTGGAAAAACCCTTTCTAGAGTATTTTGAAAATAGTTCATGTTATTTTCTATAGGCCATTGTTGATTGTTTTTCTCTAGCGTAGGGTATATTGTTTCATTTATGGTCTTCATGTAGCTGCGATGGTTGGAAGGAATTTTTTTTTTTTGTGTGTTAGATTGTTACTGTGAGTTGTGTTTTTGTGGGTTTTTTCATCTGGGTCACTATTGAAACCAATATAGTTTCATTTATGGTTCACATTTTGTGGTGAAGGTTTTCAATGGGTTTGTCATTGTGAGTTTTTTATTGTTGTATGGTTTCTGTGTAGTGGCAATGGTTGTAAGTAACACCTGCCATTTAAAACCTCAAAAAACATAGCGAATGTTTGTGCAATTTTCAACAAGGCATTGTTGGGTGTGGTTTTGTGGCTTTACCTTCTATCAAAGGTGTGAGTGAGGAGGGAAATCTTATGTGAAGATGCAAGTGCAATTATTTGTTGTGGAATTTTTGTGAAGGTGGTTGGAGCTTATTTTGTGTTTTTTGCATGATGCGATGATTGCAAAAGCAATGATTTTTTTTTACAAATATTGGCTTAGATTTTGTTTTACAAGAACATATGTAGGCATTGCAGGCCTTGGATGCATTTGTAGGAATCTATTGCACAAATATATATATATATATGTGTACACAAAAAAAATGTGTGGGAATGTAATGGTATATAGCTTATATTGATTTCCATAGGGCATTTTTGGTTTGTGTCTGGTGTCGATGGTTGCAAGGCAAACACTAATGAACAATGCCATGTGTAGATTTGGATGTATGTCATACCAGTTGCAAAAAACATTGATACATACTGAAACATTGTTGGAATGATAAGTCATATTTTGAGTGTTATATCAAACATTGATGCCACCATCTCTGTAGAACTTCTTCCTTAAATAACTTCTAAAATCTTTTCAACACATTGTATGTGGAAAAAAATTTCTTATTATGCTTAATATAAAGCTAAGTATATATGAATGTTGTCTACATATAATTTTACATACATACATGTATGTGCACATAGGAAAAGAAAAATGAAACACTGCATCAAATGGCAAAACCTGTAGAGCACAAAAATTCACAGTAACAAACCCATCCAAAACCATCACCACAAAAGGAGAACCATAAATCAAACAATATTTGTTTCAACAAACAATACAAACAATATAGTCTTTTGTAGAGTACAATCAACAATGCATATATATGTGCATCTAACTTCAGATATATATATATATATATATAAATATATATATCAGTGTAGCTTTTGTTTTGTATTTGCATATATATGTATTGCATGTGTTGGATGCATATGTAGGAATCCATTGCTTGGAAATATATAAACACAAAAAGTATGTGTTTCTTTTGTTGTGTTTAATTTCTCTTTTGCTCTATGCAGATATGTATCTATGTGAAATTAGATATAGACAACATTCATATATATTGCTCGCCATGTTTATTATTTGGGGAATCTAAAGCTAAATACACCTTTTTAGTTATTATTTCTTTCAACCTCAAAAAAGGAGTTGTTAGAATCATAGACTATATAGTAAGTGTAATAAGGAACATTGATTTCACCATTGATCAAAGTGGCGGACGATGTATGTTCTTGCTCAGGGGATTGGTGAGAGTCCATGAGGCTCCATGAGCCAATATGGTAGGGTCGAGAGCAGGCCTCATTTTGTTGTGTTTGGTTTTATATTTCATGTGTGTAGATCTATGCATTTTTTACAGTAGATGCAGACAACATTCATATGTTTGAAGACCACCTATGGATATATATGTGTAACAGCCTATGACGGTCCATGGCCCAATATGGTAAGATGGAGAGTAGGCTTTCTTTTGTTGTGTTTCACTTTTTTTTCCCTATGTGTAGATATGTATCTGTGTGAAATTAGATGCAAACAACATTTATATGCACAACAACCTATATATTAACTGTAATTAAAAAACATCGATATCGCCATTCATTACAGTGGTGGAACAATGTATTTTGGTCTACCACTATAATCAATAGTGAGACATATGTTTCATCTCACACTTAATATACAGTTTGTCATTCTAAGAAATCCTTATTAAGGCCTAGACAAATAAGAACTATCCTTAACGACACACAAAAATAGCTAAGAATGCCTTATCAAGAAGAACATAAACTGATTTATTACTTTGCAACCATCGCCACTACATAGAAACTATAAATCAAATAATTTATTCAAGGCCACAGAAGAAAAATCAATAATTCCCTATGCAAAATAGTGAGACCAATGTTTCATCTCACACTTAATATATAGCCTGCCATTCTAAGAAATCCATATTAAGGCCTAGACAAATAAGAACTATCCTTAACAACACACAAAAATAGCTAAGAATGCCTTATTAAGAACATAAAATGATTTATTACTTTGCAACCATCACCACTACACAAAAACCATAAATTAAATAATTTATTCAAGGCCACAGAAGAACAATCAACAATGCCCTATGCAAAATAGCATAAACTATTTTATTACTTCAACAAGTATTAAATGCAAGGTCTAGAAAATCGGAATGCAACATATCAACCAATAAGAGAAATAGGTATGTACCTTTGAGTCATTCTATTATGCAATAATTGAATTGTGAACATATTATTATAAGTAAAACTAATAATATCATCTTGATTGAACCTTAAGGTCTTTATTTTGAAATTCCATGACTAAATTTTTGACTCTCAACACCTTGTTATGCTAATTAAGTATCATATGTACCATGAGTGGAATTCATTTTAATAATAATTATATATTAAACAAAACATTATTTAGAAAGGAAAATAGAACATTCATATTTATTGTTTTGGGAAGACAGTTATTTGTTTCATCCTCAAAAAGCAATTCTTACAATAATAGGCTTTATATTAAGCACAATAAGAAACACTAGTTGCCACATACAATGTGTTCAAAACCTTTTTGAAGCTATTCAAGGAAGAAGTCAAATTCTTTTCCCAAGACTGCCTTATCAAAAATGAAACAATATAGCCAAAGCTAGAGAAGAACACTTAACAATGCCTTATGGGAAACAACATAAACTATATAGCATTAACTATTTGGCTACGTTGTAACCATCACCACAAAATGGAAGCCACAAATGAATAAACAGTAGGTGTTATTACAACCATTGCCAGCACATGAAAACCATACAACAATTAATGTTGATTGCCAACCAATGTTTAATTTCACAGGCCTTCTCTATCCATGCAGTGGACAATCCGCCACCCTCTTTTCAACGTGCGCCAAGCACTTATTTTTTTAATTTAAAAAATAGTTGCCACCTTTTTTTCAATTGCGAGAAGGCTTAAAAACTGGGAAGGCTGACAAAAACTTTGACCAAAGTTCACACATATAGCCTATCGGCTAATTAACTACTTGGTTATGTTGCAACAATCACCACAAAATGGAGGCCACAAATGAAACAATATTGGACTCAATAGTGACCCAGATGGGAAAACCCATAGAATGGTCTTTTTTCAACAACACCCCATCGAAAATGAAACGATAACATCAACTATTTTATTGCCTTGTCGAAAATGAAACAATGTAGCCAAAGCTTTGTAAACAATGCCT
Source organism: Sequoia sempervirens (assembly GCA_007258455.2). Taxonomy (NCBI): domain Eukaryota; kingdom Viridiplantae; phylum Streptophyta; class Pinopsida; order Cupressales; family Cupressaceae; genus Sequoia; species Sequoia sempervirens. The sequence goes on along the minus strand of VDFB02271358.1, from coordinate 1,069,867,470 downwards.
TAGTGAAAATAAGACAAGTTGTTTAATACCCTGCAACCATTGGCACCATAGAAAAACCATAAGTAGAACAATATAGGTCTCAACAGCAACCCAGATGGAAAAACCCATAAAATAGTCTTTTTTCAACAGCACCTTATCAAAAATGAAACAATTTAGCCTAAGCTATTGCCTTGCAACCATCGGCGCCACACACAAACCAACAATGGCCACCATAAAACAAAAGCCATAAATCAAACAATATTGGTTTCAACAACGACCCAGATGCAGAAACCCACAAAATACAAAAATTTACAATGACAAACCCATGCAAAACATATGAATGTTGGTTTGTTACTATGAATCTGTGTCATTTTGTGCAATTTTCGTTCTTCTCAATAGCACCTTATCAAAAATTAAAACAATATAGCCTTCTCAACAATACCTTATCAAAAATGAGACAATATAGCCTAAGCTAGAGAACAACAATGAACAATACCTTATGGAAATCAACATAAATTGTATAATGCTAGCTTACAAACCCATGCAAAAATATAGTCTTTTCTCAATAGCACCTTATCGGAAGTTAAAACAATTTAGCCTTTTCAATAGAACCCTATCAAAAATGAAACAATATCCAACAATATTGGTTTCAATAGCGACCCAAATGGGAAAACCCATGCAAAACCAAAGCCACAAAATGTGTAACATAAATGAAATAATTCTAGTTTAAACAAACAATATAGTCTCTTCTCAACAACACCTTATCAAAAATTGAAACAACATATCCTTTTCAATAGCACCTTATCGAAAATGAGACAATATAGCCTAAGCTAGACAACAACAATCAACAATTCCTTATGGAAATCAACATAAATTGTATAACGTTAACTATTTTATTGCGTTGCAACCATAGCCACAAAATGGAATTGGTTTCAACATCGACCCAGATGGGAAAACCCACAAAACACAAAAAATTACAAGAACAAACCCATGCAAAAATATAGTCTTTACTCAACACCACCTTATCAGAAGGTGAAACAATATAACCTTTTCAACAACGCGTTATCGAGAATAAAACAATATATCCTAAGCTAGAGAACAATAATCAACATAAATTGTATAACATTAACTATTTTATTGTGTTGGAACCCGAAAACCATAAATCAAACGATATTGATTTCAACAGCGGCCCAGATGGTAAAACCAACAAAACACAAAAATGCACCTGGTAACAAACCCATTCAAAAATATAGTCTTTTCTCAATAGCACCTTATTGAAAACACAACAATTTATCCTTTTCAACAGAACCTTATCAAAAATGAAACAATATAGCCTAAGCTAGAGAATAACAATCAACAATACCCTATGTAAATCAACATAAATTGTATAACATTAACTATTTTATTGAGTTGCAACCATACCCACAAAACACAAGGCATAAATCAAACAATATTCGTTTCAACAGTGACCCAGATAGAGAAACCCACAAAACACAAAAATTCACAGTGACAAACCCATACAAAACCATAGCCACAGAACACGAACCATAAATGAAACAATATAGTCTTTTCTCAACAGCAACCTATTGAAAATGAGACAATATAGCCTTTTCAATAGCACCTTATCGAAAATGAGACAATATAGCCTAAGCTAGACAACAACAATCAACAATGCCTTATGGAAATCAACATAAACTATATAACCTTAACTATTTTAAAGCTGGACAACAACAATCAACAATGCCTTATGGAAATCAACATAAACTGTATAGTGCTAACTATTTTATTATGTTGCAACCATAGCGATAAAAATGGAATTGGTTTCAACATCGACCTAGATGGAAAAACACACAAAACACGAAAAAATTACAGTTACAAACCCATGCAAAAATATAGTCTTTTCTCAACACTACCTTATCGGAACTTGAAACAATATAGCCTTTTCAACAATACCTTATCAAAAATGAGACAATATAGCCTAAGCTAGACAACAACAATCAGCAATGCCTTATGGAAATCAACATAAACTATATAATGTTAACTATTTTAAAGCTAGACAACAACAATCTGCAATGCCCTATGAAAATCAATATAAACTGTATAAGGTTAACTATTTTATTGTGTTGCAACCATAGGGACAAAACGTAAGGCATAAATCAAACAATATTCATTTCAACAATGACCTAGATGGAGAAACCCACAAAACACAAAAATGCACAGTAACAAACCCATGAAAAAATAGTCTTTTCTCAACAACACTTTATCGAAAATGGAACAAATATAGCCTTTTCAACAGAACCTTATCGAAAATGAAACAATATAGCATAAGCTAGAGAACAACAATTAACAATACACAAAACCCATGCAAAACCATAGCCACAAAACGCAAACCATAAATGAAACAATATTGCTTTTAACAAACAATATAGTCTTTTCTCAACAGCACCTTATCGAAAATTGAAACAATATAGCCTTTTTCAATAGCACCTTATCAAAAATGAGACAATATAGCCCAAGGTAGACAACAAGAATTGGAGAAAACTATTATAACATTAACAATTTTATTGTGTTGCAACCATAGCCACAAAACGGAAGCCATAAATTAAACAATATTGGTCTCAATAGCGACCCAAATGGAGAAACCCACAAAAATTCACAGTAACAAACCCATACAAAAATATACTCTTTTCTCAACAAAACCTTATCAAAAATTGAAACAATATAGCCTTTTCAACAGCACCTTATCGAAAATGAAACAATATAGCCTAAGCTAGAGAACAATAATCAACAATGCCTAATGGAAATCAACATAAACTATATAACATTAACTATTTTATTTTGTTGCAACCATAACAATAAAATGGAAGCCATAAATCAAACAATATTGGTTTCAACAATGAGCCAGATGGAGAAACCCACAAAGCACAAAAATTCACAATAACAAACGCATGCAAAACCATAGCCACAAAACGTGAACCATAAATGAAGCAATATTCATTTTTACAAACAATATAGTCTTTTCTCAACACCTTATCCAAATTTGAAACAATCAACAATACCTTATCAGAAATCAAACAATATAGTCTGCCACAAACCATGAACCACAAATGAAACAATATTGCAAAGGGTTTTTTTGATATGCACCTCTTCCCGCTAGCTTTGTCTATGTTGCCTTGTTTCTTGAACGCCTACAAAAAATGGGAAAAAAATTATCACATGCGACACTTTTGTTTTGCTTTTGTAACCATCACCCCATCCAAAAAACACAAAAAAAAACCTCCAACCACCTTCATAGAAGTTGGACAATGCTTGATCGAACTTGCACCTTCACAAAAGCGTACCCTTCTCACTCACGGCTTTGATAGTAGGTATAGCAATAGAGCGAGACCCAACAATGCCTTATCGAAAATTGCACCAACACTCACTATGTTTCCCAAGGTTTTAAATGGCAGGTGTTATTACAACCATCGCTAGTACACAAAAACCATACAACAATTAATGTTGATGTGAACCAGTGTTTAATTTCGTCGGCCTTCTCTATCCAAGCGGCGGAAAGTCCGCCACACTTTTCCCAACGTGCGCCAAGCACCTCTGCCACCTTTTTCACAACTGCCGAAAGGCTTAAAAACTGGGAAGGCTGACAAAAATTTTGACCAAAGTTCACCAAAATAAAACCCATATTCGTAGAATCAAAATGTACATGTCAAGACCATGGAGCATAAAAAATACTACTAATTTTTCATTAAGAAAAATCCAAAATATTGATTGCAAAAAAAACTACAACATCAAAACCTTTCCCCCCAAAACAATACCAAAAGAATTCAAGAAGTAGCCACAAAAACCAAAAATAAGAACTTTCATCTCTAATAGTTACAACCCAATAACTATGAACAACCACAAAATAGGAAAAAAATAGTAGGTAGTGGGGACCCATCAATTAATCAGTAGTTACATTATAGTATACAATCTAGTGTGCACTGTTAGGACTAGTCCCCTAGTTTTTGCAAAGCCTAAAGTACATGAGAGAGTTGATTGTTTTCTCATTTGTTAGCCAAGTTTCTAGCAATATTTGAGCATAAGAATTCATAATTCTTTAGAATTTTCTAGAAGAAGATTGGATAACCAACACATAGACCTTGTGGCTCATATGGAGTCATGGAACCTATAGATAGTCATCTCACTTACATAAGGATGGCTCCCTTGAATATGTCATTCTCATAATGTTAAAAAGAAAAGAAAATAATAATATTAAGAAAAGAAAAAAGAAAAAAACAATATCAATAGTAGATCATCATATAAAATAATATTTTATATGTTTTATTTTTATGTTTTTAAAAAAAAAAAATTGAAATTGAATAATTATAAAACATATATTTGTATATCACTACTATATTTTTCACTTTTTCATAATGATTGTTAAATTTAAACTAAAAAATTTCTAAATATTTATGATAATATATATACATATATATATGGTTTTAGGGAAATTCACCCTGAGCAATTCACCTCTAACAATTCATTGCCATGACAAATTCATCTCTAGAAAAATTCACCAACAGTCACCATGGAAAATTCACCACCAACAATATTATTGTATGCGATGAATTATCCACGACTGGTGATGAATTTTCCATGACAATGAATTGTTGGTGGTGAAATTTTCACGACGATAAATTGTTAGAAGTGAATTATTGATGGTGAATTGACAATGAATTTTCCTAAAGCCCATCACATATATATGAGAAATCATTTAATGATTATGGCACTGTAGAACACCTTTGGCTTAATAGGTAGTTGATTCTTAATGTATTTTTCGTTTGTATTCATAAATTATCCACCGTCTTTGTTCAAAGCAATAAAGGCCTTACATTTGAACTCAACGCATTAACCCCGTTTGGGTCCCCATGCTGTGCAATACATTTACTCTCACTCGTCTATACCTGCAATATTGCCGTATTGTCTATGCAGTCACTTGTTCAATTAAATTTTTGGGTGCAATAAATCAATGCAGAGCCATTTAATGTTTTTTAACATAACCAATAAAGAATATTGAATAAATCAGAACTCTGTGAAATCTTTAAACAAAGAGTTACTAAATTAAGAGGGAAGGACATCTGACAAAAACTGACGTCTATCGTTTTTTACTACTTGTGGCTGGTATGATTTTGACCATGCCTTAGTTGCCAGTGCTATATTTCCACTCCAGTCCATGCCTTGGTGGCATTACAGAACATCTATTACCATCTAAAAGCATGGACCCATTTGACATTAATGGCTCTTTCATATTCTTAAGTAGGACTGAATCTTTTCTATTTATGATTGTATGCAGCCCATTTGGTTGATATGTCAAGTGGGAGCAAATCTTTGGCTCTTTGAGAACTGCTTTCTTGGGTTGTTTCTAATGAAGTAGTACCACCCCACTGCTTTATTTTTTCTGCTCTGTGTTGCTTCTATTTTTATCTTTTTTATGCATTTTTGGTTAGAAGTTACAGTTGAAAAAGCTGACCTAATTGCTCTGTCTGATCTACTGAGCTAGGAAATGTGTTCATTGTTTAGTTATTTTTCGTATGTCATATATTCTATTGGAGACGTAGGTTTTTTATACATTATATTGGGAATCAAAACAATGTTCCTCTGCGGTTAATTATGTTGAGGTATAACTAACTTGCAGGCTAATCACATCAACTAAATTTGCTGTCAGGCTTGGAAGTCTCTTTCCTGGCCTTTCCTCTATACTTTACTCATTCCTTTGTGCGTGAAAACAAGTTATTGTTGTATACTTGCATGAATAAACAACCCAATTCATTGAAGTTATTTCCATGAAAGTGCATAAAAGCTCTCTCTCTCTCGAACTTTGTTCTAAGCTAGAGCTTTTTGTTTGGTTGCTCCTATGGTGTGCAATTTTCAAAGTTGTTTGGATTACTTCTATCAACTTGTGATTCCATAGCTCAGGGTCTGTGTAATCTTGTTGGGCCTTCTCCTCAGTGTGAATTATTACTGTTTAAGAAAAAAAAGGCTTTCCTATTTTAGTATTTGGAGGTTAAACTGCTTTAAAGTAGTTTGGAACTGTCACCCCACTAGAGTTTGGCTTGAGGTTGTTGTTACAAGAAGAAAAGCTTCTGCTCCCTAAGTTTGTTTTATACTTGTTCAGTTGAACTCTTATTTTTAAGATTCCCATATAGTTCAGAAGGTAGCAAGGTATTGAGCAATCCAAACCATGGATCTTTACATCATTACAGTGGCATCCACCATGCTAGTATTAATAAGCATTACAACATGGCATTTTATCAAATCAAAGAGTAGCCTATCTCTAAACTGGCCTGTGGTAGGCATGATGCCATCTCTGCTATGGAACATAACCAATGTCTATGACTATGCAACCAAAGTAGTCATAGAAAATGGTGGCACCTTTAAATTTAGTGGCCCTTGGATATCAAGGGATCTCTTTGAAGTAGTCACTTCAAGTCCTATTAATTTAGAGCACATTCTGAAGAATGATTTCCCCAACTTCCCAAGGGGTCCTTATTTCAAGGGTGTTTTCTTTGAAATATTTGGTAATGGTTTGTTCACTGCAGACCATGATTTATGGAGGAGACAGAGAAAGGCAGTGGGAATAGCCATGAGCAACAGTAGTTTCAGAGACAGGAATCTAATTTTGTTGCAAAACTCACTGCAGGAAAAAATCATACCAGTTTTTCAAGAAGCTATAGACAAAAAATCCTTGCTTGATCTGCAAGATGTTTTTCTTAGACTCAATTTTGATGTCATCTGTATGACTGTATTGGGCAAAGACCCAGGATGTTTAAGCTCTGGTCCTCTTCTTGATGTCCCATTTGCCATTGCCTTTGATGAAGCTATAGAAGCATGTACTTATAGGCTCGTTTTTCCTCCATTTTTATGGAGATTAATGAGATTTTTGAATGTAGGGTCTGAGAAAAAGCTGAGGAGAGCTCAAGAAGTGATACGTGATTTTGCATCAGAGATGGTGAAGAGTAGAATTGAGGAGCTCAAGACAGCAGGAGGAATACTTCAAGGTGACATTTTGTCAAGTTTTATGAAGTTGGAGGAAGAAGAAGGGCGTCCCCCTTCTGAAAAATTGCTGCAGGTATGAAACAAAATCCAAGGAAGAATACATTTTAAAAATTGGAACTCCCCACGACCCTTTTTTTCATGTTTGAATTCCCAGTTCTTATACTTTGGTTTTTGCGGGAGGGAATATTTCTGCCAGCAAGGAGTTAAAATTGAGTTTGGAAGGATTTATCTTCTATTTAAGAGTTGTGATGTTTTGGTATTTTTCTACTAGTTAAAGCTAAAATTCATTATTAACCACCATTTTTTAATGGTTTTCAGGATTTAACTATGAGCTTGTTTCTTGCTGGTAGAGATACTTCTGCTTTATCTCTTTGTTGGTTCTTCTGGCTTCTGAGCATGCGCCCAAATGTAGAGCAAAAGATAATCTCTGAGATCTCCCAGATACTGAACTCAAAACAGTTGAATAACAACAATAATATTTCTTTTGACAAGATGGATATATTTGGTTTAGAAGAATTGAAATGCATGAACTATTTGCAGGCAGCAGTATCTGAAAGTCTGAGGCTTTATCCTCCTGTCCCCATAAGTTATAGACAAGCTATAGAAGAGAGCATTTTGCCTGATGGAACACATGTTAAGAAAGGCTCAAAGCTTCTGTATTTTATCTATGCTACAAATAGAATGGAGAGCTTGTGGGGGAAGGATGCCTTGGAATTCAAGCCCGAGAGATGGATTGACAAAGAGGGTGTTTGTAAGAAAGAGTGGGATTATAAGTTTCCTGTGTTTAATGCTGGTCCTAGGCTGTGCTTGGGGAGAGATATTGCTTATATAAACATGAAGTTTATGGCTGCAAATATCCTTGCCCGTTATAAAGTGAAGGTCGATCCTGGTCACAAGGTGAAGCCTAAGTTTGGACTTGCTCTCTTCATGAAACATGGCCTCAAGGTTAGCTTGGACGCAAGAGAGGATATAGTACAATGAATAAAATAAAAGAGTTTATTATTTATTTCATTGAGGTGGGCAATACTACAATTTCATTGCTGTAGAGTTGTTCTCCAATGAAGAGAGCTTATCGGTATGCCATAAATATCATGCGAAGTGTAAAATTATGTATTTATCTCTGATGAAAAATAGAAAATATTAATATGATATATTTCAGTATTTTTTTTTCTTTATGGATTTATTGTGATTTGTTTGTCTTACAGTGTAAATGATGTATTTTAAATAGAATTTATTATATAATTTGATTCCAACTTGAATTCAGATGTAATAGTTCTTAAGGTATGATTTCAATCATTCATTTGTCCATCTATCATCTAGGTTAAGATTCAAAGTCATGGAAGTGACCTTGTTTAGTTTCATGATTTATGGTAATTGACCTAAATTTCAAAATTCAAATATAATTTTTGGTTCCATGGTATTTCCCTCTAATTGGTTGTTATGAGTTGACATGAACTATGAAAATGTATGAATTACATGTTAGAGTGTCATATAAAAGGATAACCCCTAATTACTTGGAACATCTGGTGAACATTTCTATGCACACATCTTTGGTTAAGAAAGAAAGCCTCATTATGTATTGTATCATCATAAGAGCATTGGTATTTGAATATCATCGTAGGAATTTTGTATGATTGATTGATATCTTCAATCATGTACCAAATCGTTAAAATAATATCCAAAAGTTTGATAAAAGGGAAAAGTATTCCCAATCTAGCAAACTCCTCTATTCATAGTATCATTTTTAATGCAAATTCTAGATCTAGGTGAGCCACTATTTGCAAGTTTCAAAAGTCTATAGTACAGTCCAAGTTCAAATTTGGAAGTATAAAGTTAGTTCCATGCATAGGTTCAAATTTGTAGACGTGTGATAGGGAGAAAAGATATTGTTTTACTTTTAATCCAATATGAACTAATTGCCTTAGTCATAGCTTGAGGCTCATCAATATTAGTAATAGGGTGAAATTTCAAAGTCATGCTTCACTTTTATAGAGTAAATGACCAACACTAATCTTAATTTTTAACTTGAATAACAAATGACATATATGCTTTAAATTTTGAAATGATGTAAATTAATGAATATAGATTTTTATGTTCATAATATATATATGAACTTTTTTTGTAAAATGACACTATAATTTAGTTGTCTATAAAAAGCTAAAAGAGGAGGTTAAGTGGGACACAACTTTTTATATAGTGCATTTTATTTTATTTTCTTTTCTTTTTGTATTAATGATTTGAAGCTTTAGTGCAAGGATTAGTTTTTCCCTTTTTCATTTTATATATTTCTTGAATAAATCTTGAAAGTTGTGTGTATCAAAATCACAACTATTTCAATTGAATGCAACTTTGTTTTTACTATTTATCTAAAATAGAAAGAAAAAATATTCTTATGGAGTCTCTCTAGTGTATTAATTTTTATTAAAAAAAAGTCAATAAATTTTAGTAATTTTTCTTGAGAAGACAATCAATTTTATGTTTTAGTGTTAACGACCTACTTTTAGTGTACATATATGCATATACATATACTTCTAAAAATATTAAAAATATATTTAAAAATTGTACTTATAGATTGTCGAACCCCAATCCTAATACCTGCAAAACACAATAAACAAACACATAGTTAGATCAAATGCAAGTAAGAATTAATATTCCCCATGAAATCCATTAGCAATGCTCAAAATAGGAAATAAGAATGAAGAACACAATGAAAAAAGCAATGAAATCCTAATTAAGCAAGCAAACTCTTGATCTGTGATGAGCCCTGCTGGCTCACAACTCAAACCCCTGTATTTTTCTTAAGTCTTCTTGTGTTTTTTTAGTTTTTTAAAGAAAGCTTGTAGATAGAAGAGAAGGGGCGCATCATATAAAAGCTCATAGAAATGCAATATAGTAATTTTTTGAGCAACAGATGTAATAGATGTTATTTTGCAATACATACAATGGGATTGCAAATGAATTACATACCCGAAATGCTCTAGAATAATTAAATAAAGAAGTATCCCAACTTGTCAGCCATAATTGATGAAAACTGACAAATATGCACGCCTAGGCTCCAGATCTAACTTCTCCCACTCTGAAACAGGATACAAACCCCTAAAAATGGTAGACGCCAAGAATGGAACACAAACTGGAACCAAAAGAAAGGTGTTTTAGAAAGTTACTTCACACACCTACTTTAGATGGCACATTTCCCAATGAAAATAGTATGGCCCAAGTAAGAAGCTGAAGAGCCAAAGCTGGAAGTTGTAGAATTGCTGAAGAGGATGCCTCAAGTGTAGAAACTCCCTTCCTTATTACAAACAAGTAAAAACTGAATAATTTAACTTTGATTGTAGCATGTAGAACCTCTGAATGAAGCCCTCACAGTTGCACTAATTCGACTGGTCTCTCATAGTCTCAAAAATGCTCAACATTGAAGAGATCTCGTTCTCCAATGGAAGATTTGCTCAAACCCTAATCACAAAGGATAGCACAGAAGAAAACCAAAGGAAAAGTTGAAATAATCAAGAAGTGAGTTTCTCATTGCCAAAATGCCTTATATCCCAAAAGGCACGAATTTCAAGAAAGTGACGCCACTTGCAATCATTTAAATATTTTAAATCATGTTTAAATCACTTTTCAATAGTTTCAAGTTAAATACTTGGGCACCCACTTCTATGCATAAGTGATTTAATTTTAAATCACTTTTATGAAATATTTAAGTGGTATAATATGTATAAAGTCAATTTGACTTTATAATAAAGCATTAAGTTAAATAATTAACTCAAATCACTTAAAATCCATAACTCTCTCAAAACTCCATATAATTTTGTGTCGTCAGAAGCTGTCAACTCCTGAACTGCCAAGGCATGCAGTGAGCCAATCACTGAACTCTAAAAATGAGAGCGACCAACTCCTCTAGAAAATACCACTGAACCTCTAACCAATCTAGTTAGCTCACAAGCGTCCAAGAAATAGGCTAACACACTATTCCCGAGAACTGACTAGAGTGGGGACATCACAGTTCGCCCTCCCCAAATTTTCTTGTCCACAAGCAAACTTAAAGCTGGATGCTAAAGAATACTGTCACTCTCCCAAGTAGCATCCTTTACTGGCAAATCTTTCCACTTCACCAGATATTCCCTGATAACCCACCTCCGAAGATGACGCTCTCTAGAATCCAGAATGGCCTCAGGTATCAAAATCAACTTCCCCTCACCATCTAGGGGTGGTAAATCTGAAGAAGGGGTCACCTATTGTCCCAACGCTTTTTTGAGGTGCGACACGTGGAACACGTTGTGAACCTTATTGTTCACCAATAGATCTAACTCATAAGCCACTTCACCAACACATTTGACAACTCTGAATGGTCCATAGTATCATGGCTTAAGTTTCTCTGCACCCTTCTTACGAAGGGTGGACTGCCTATAAGGTTGTAGCATCAAATACACCAAATAATCGATCTCGAAAGATCGCTCCACTCGCCTCTGATCAACATATTGCTTTTGCTAATTTTGAGCTTTCTGAATGTTCTCCCTGAGTGCTCTCATAATGTCCTAGTTCTCCTGTAATAGATCCCCAGCACTAGGTACTCTATTGTCACTCAACAAAAAATTAGAAAACTCAGAGCATCATATCCATATAATGCTCGGTATGGTGTCATCTGAATACTCATGTGATGAGTGGTATTGTAGCAATACTCACAAAGGTATAACCACTTCACCCATGCCTTCTGCTGCCCTGAACTGTAATTCCTCAAGTATCCCTCCACCCATTTATTGACTATCTCAGTCTGCCCATCTGTCTTTGGGTGGTAGCTGGTGCTCGGAGTGAGCTCTGTCCCGCAAAGTTTGAATAACCCCTGCCAGAAGTTACTCAAAAACTTGCTATATCTATCACTAACTATGCTCCAAGCAAACCGTGCAACCTGAATACCTCTCAGAAAAATAAGTTTGCCAACTGTGTAGTTGTGTGCGTAGTAGTGATTGGGAAGAAATGAGCATACTTCATCAATATATCTAATACCACAAAAATGTTGTCCTTCCCTTGAGCTTTCGACAAGTCTGTAATGAAGTTCATCGACAAGCATTCCCACTTCCTCTCAGGAATAGGAAGCGGCTGAAGTAATCATGCAGGGTATGTATGTTCTTGCTTGTTCTACTGACAAACAAGGCATTCCCTAACATATTGAAGAACAAAAGACTTGAGACCCTTCCAAGAAAATCTCTCCCATACCTACATGTAGGTGTTAAAGTAACCAGGATGTCCTGCCATAGGTGAATCGTGAAATGATCTCAATACCCTATCCCTCATCTCAGAACCTGGGACTAGAAATATCCTCCCTTTGTAAATGATAAGATCATCTACAAGTGAGTATTTTTCATCTTGTATTGTCCCATCCACTATGCTAGAAGCACACAGCTTCTTAGCATACTCCGCAACTATCATGTGTTTCCAGTCCTCTGCAATCTCTATAATGGAACTCAAGTGTGGGTAGCAAGATAATGCGTCAACAACTACATTCTGTGTACCCTTGACATAGGAGATGTCAAAATCATAGGACTGAAGTTTTTTGACCCATCTTTGTTGTCTTTCATTCAAATCTCGTTGTCCTAGGAAATGTTTCAGACTATTGTGATCGGTTTTAACACAGAATTTACTACTAACCAAATACTACCTGAAATTGGCCATGGCATGCATGATGGCCAACATTTCCTTATCATAGATGTTAAAGCTCCTCTCAGGACCTCTCAGCTTCCTGCTCTCGAAATCTATAGGATGTCGGTCTTGCATGATGACTGCCCCAATACCTTCATCACTAGCATCACAATGTAGCTCAAACGGCTTGGTGAAATCTAGTAATGCCAAAACTGGACATGTAGTCATGAGAAGTTTAAACTTCTCAAAGCACGCCTGTGCTAAAGGTGTCCACACAAAGGCTCCCTTCTTAGTCAAATCTATCAATGGCGCTGCATGACGTGAGAATCAACTAACGAACTGATGGTAGAAGGCGCATAGACCTACAAACCCCCTAAGCTGTGTCAATTTCTTAGGTGTAGGCCAATCAATGATAGCACGAACTTTCTCTGGATCCATATTGAATCCCTCACTGTTGATGATGTGACCTAGATATAAAAGTTCTCCCAATCCCAGTGCACACTTGGATTCCTTGGCGTACAAGGACTCCCTATCCAATATGCTCAACACTACATCCAAGTGAACTATGTGTTCCTCCCAAGACTTGTTGTAAACCAGTATGTCGTCGAAGAACACCAAAACAAATTTCCTCAAGTGAGGATGGAAAACCCTATTCATTGTGGACTGGAATGTGGTTGGAGCGTTGGTTAAACCGAATGGCATAACCAAGAAGTCATAATGTCCATAGTGGCATCTGAATTTTGTTTTCTCATTATCTTCCTCTCGGACTCTGATATGATGGTACCCAGTCCTCAAATCAATCTTTGAGAAATAGCAAGCTCCATGTAGCTCATCTATTAACTCATCAATCTGTGGTATGGGATAGCTGTTCTTAATAGTCTTCCTGTTGAGCATCTTGTAGTCAATACACATCCTAAGTGCACCATCCTTTTTCTTCACCAAAACAACTGATGAAGGAAATGGTGACTTACTTGGCCTAATGTGCCCCATAGCTAAAAGTTCCTTAATAGTTTTTTCAATCTCATCTTTTAAACGTTTGGGGTGTCGGTAAGGAATGATCATGATAGGTTTTGTGCCCTCGTCCAGCTCTATAATATGCTCAATACCTCTAATAGGAGGTCTACCTGGTGGAATAGCACTAAAAACCTTTGGATGTTTGATTCGGAGTTCCTACACATCTGGATGATAAGGAGATTCTTGCTACTCCCTTTGTGAAGGCATTACCTTGCACTCTGCTGCCCAATCCACCATGTCATGCCGAATCAAATGTTCCATTCTTCGAAGTGAAATTTCTTTTACATTGTTGTCCTTGATGGCTTTAAAAACATGATTTATGCCATCAACTCTGAATTTCATCTCCATATCACGTAAATTAAGTGTGAACTCTCCTATTGCATGAAGCCACTTCATGCCGAGAACTATATTTGTACCTCCCATGTTCACAACATAAAAATCTGCCTTAAACTCAAAATTTGAGTTTCATTGGTAAATCCAGAATCATCCTCTCATAGTTGAGAGTGTACCCATCCACAACCTTCACTCAAATGCCTTCAAACTGCTAAGTTTGAATACCCCTTTTCTCTACTAAGCATGAATCAATGAAGTTATGGGTTGCACCTGTATCCAAAAGAGAAATGACTCTTTGACCAGCTAAGATCCCTCGAAGTCTGAAAGAGTTCCCTCTCTACATGTTGGACATGTGAGCTTCTAGTAGCTCAGTTTCAACCACAATTTATGCCTCACTTTCTAATTTTTCCTCATCCGTGTCATATATTGCACCTTGCTGATCTGAAAAAACAGTCAACTCTTCTCCCTCAAAGAACCACTCCATGTGCTTGTTTTTCCCTTTAGGCTCAGGGGGATAGTCATGGTTGAAGTCATATGGGCCCTTGTAGTAAAAGCTAAGCTTCCTCCTATGTAGATCATTCATTGTTTCCCGATCTAAAGGTGCTACAATTTTTTTCTTTTGATCAGCATTATCAGCCCTCTTTGGATCAGATTTTTTATCAGTGTATGAAGTAGATGGTTTCAAGCCAAATTATTTACGAGGTCTAGTGAGCTCCATACTGTGAGCTTTCCTCATGTCCTCCTGTAAAGTAGGGGGATCAAGTGCCTTGATCCAACCTTTCATGGGCTTGAAAAGACCCTCAATAAACAATATGATCAGCCTTCTCTCTGAATGCCTGTCACCATCACAGATAGTCTCTAGAACTCTCCAATGTAAGATTCCAAGCTACCCAACTATTTTAATTGTGCAAGATCCCTGAAGAATAGTTCAAGATCGCATCTATCAAACCTCTCTACCAGTCTATCAGTAAACTCCTAGTACGAGGTAATCCTATCATGGTGAAGTGTTTCCATGCCATGAATCCACTAGTCATGTGCTACACCATCAAGGTGGAGAGCTACAAATCGTATAGCATCTTCCTCTAGCATAGGACGTAATGTCAGGAATGTATCCAACTTACTCACCCAAGCACGTGTTGTAACTCTACCACTGCCATCATAATGTACTAAGGTCAGTTTGTTGGTAGCCTGTCTAAGATCATTATGTTTGTTTCTAGGCCTCCTTTCATTCATGTTACGGTTATGCTCTCTCTTTTGGCTCATGAATCGATCGAAGTTAAGGTGATCCTTAACTCTCAGAGGTAATGCATCCCATTCATCACGCATATTCATGATGTTATCTGCAAAGTTCACTTCACCACCCTGTTCAACCTCTTCCTCTTCATCAGCTTCATTTCCGATAAAAGCAGGACACGTGTATCTCTCAACGGGTGCATGTTGGAGCAATGATTCTATGGGGTTCTCTATGAATACTTCCCTCCTGATCCTGATCTTGATTTTTCCTTCTCTGAACTATCAAGTTCTAAACATTAGTACTAAGCTATTGGAGGATGTTCGCCACCTGTTCTTGGCCTGCTACCATCCCTCTCAGTACATCTCTGGCATCTCTCTCTTCATTATCAAGATGATTCCTAGAAGGACCTTCATCATCCCTATTAGCCATATTATCAAAGCCAAAATCTTCCTCCTATTTGTCAAACAGAAACGCTGGAAATGGTTCAAAATTACTTCTCTGATAGCCAGGGCCCCTGCGTGAGTAGTACCTGTCAAACCTATTATGATGAGACCGCATAGAAACTGCTAACCCTCCAGGCTGGCAGGATCAGAGCTCTAATACCACTATGATGAGCCCTGCTGGCTCACAACTCAAACCCCTGTATTTTTCTTAAGTCTTCTTGTGTTTTTTTAGTTTTTTAAAGAAAGTTTGTAGATAGAAGAGAGGGGGAACATCATATAAAAGCTCATAGAAATGAAATACTGTAATTTTTTGAGCAATAGATGTAATAGATGTTATTTTACAGTACATACAATGGGATTGCAAATGAATTACATACTCGAAATGCTCCAGAATAATTAAATAAAGAAGTATCCCAGCTTGCCAGCCGAAATTGATGAAAACTGACAAATATGCATGCCTAGGCTCTAGATCTAACTTCTCCCACTCCGAAACAAGATACAAACCCCTGAAAATGGTAGACACCAAGAATGGAACACAAACTCGAACCAAAAGAAATGTGTTCTAGCAAGTTACTTCACACGCCTACTTTAGATGGCACATTTCCCAATGAAAATAGTACGGCCCAAGTAAGAAGCTGAAGAGCCAAAGCTGGAAGCTGTAGAATTGCTGAAGAGGACGCCTCAAGTGTAGAAACTCCCTTCCTTATTACAAACAAGTAAAAACTAAATAATTTAACTTTGATTGTAGCATGTAGAACCTCTGAATGAAGCCCTCACAGTTGCACTAATTCGACTGGTCTCTCATAGTCTCAAAAATGCTCAACATTGAAGAGATCTCGTTCTCCAATGGAAGATTTGCTCAAACCCTGATCACAGAGGATAGCACAGAAGAAAACCAAAGGAAAAGTTGAAATAATCAAGAAGTGAGTTTCTCATTGCCCAAATGCCTTATATCCCAAAAGGCATGAATTTCAAGAAAGTGACGCCACTTGCAATCATTTAAATATTTTAAATCATATTTAAATCACTTTTCAATAGTTTCAAGTTAAATACTTGGGCGCCCACTTCTATGCATAAGTGATTTAATTTTAAATCACTTTTATGAAATATTTAAGTGGTATAATATGTATAAAGTCAATTTGACTTTATAATAAAGCATTAAGTTAAATAATTAACTCAAATCACTTAAAATCCATAACTCTCTCAAAACTCCATATAATTATGTGTCGTCAGAAGCTGTCAAACTGCCAAGGCCTGCAGTGAGCCAATCACTAAACTCTGAAAATGAGAACAACCAACTCCTCTAGAAAATACCACTGACCCTCTAACCAATCCAATTAGCCCACAAGGGTCCAAGAAATAGGCTAACACATTGTTCCCGAGAATTGACTAGATGGGGACATCACATGATCCCATGGGGGAATTGGTGCCAATTTGATGTGAAAATTGGCCCTTTTCCAACTCCTATGATGTAATGTTGATGAGTGATGAAGGTTGATCCACTTTGTTGAAGATTCACTTGAGCTCCATGATGAAAAATTTGCATAACCTAGCTAAGACTTTGATAAAAATTGATGAAAATAGATATGCTTGAAGATAAAATTGAGTATAGTTAACTTGCTCAAATTGTGGATGATCAAAATGAGGAGAGAAACCTCTTATTTATAGAAAGACAAGATGAAAGAATGACCAAAATGAAGCAATGTGGGACTAACTTTCAACCAATGGCCAAATGCCACTTGTCATTATGTGAATGGGCAAAGGATGTGCACATTTTGATGAATGTGCCCATAAATGCAATTAGGTGGAATTTGAAAATAGAGAAATGAGATGTAAGAGGGAAAAATAAATGACTTAAATGCCACTTGGATCAATGCACAAGGACATGTAAGAAGGAATGAATGTCTTGTTGGAAGGACAAAGCCACTTGGAGCCTGGATTTTCAAATTTGGAAGAATATTCTCTAAAGATGCCAAGTTGAGAGAAAATAGAGATTTAATATATGAATTAAATGTATTTTCATGTGCAAGTGGCAAAAGCTAGAGGATGGGACATGGATTAAGATTAAATTTAATCATGATTTGATTAAATGAGAGGAGATTAGGTGAATTGACAATTTTGACTTAGATATTTTAAGATTTAAATAAATTAAAGTTGAGAGGAAAATGATTTAGACATAGTTAAATAAAGATTTTGATTTATTTAACTAAAGGGGGTGATTGTTAGATTAAATCAAATAAGGTTTAATTTATTTAATTTAATAAGATAACCTTAGAGATTTAATTAAATAAAATAAATTATTTAATTAAATAGAGACCTAAGGTTAATTAAATCAGGTTGATTAATTTAATAAACAAAAGAGAAAGACTTAATCAAATAAATAATGATTTATTTAATTAAGAGAGGAAAATTGATGAATTTAATCAAATAAGGGTTATTCGATTAAATGGTTTAGACAAAGGGATGATTTAGGATGAAGTGGTGTTAGTAATCAGGATCAAGCATGTCAATACATTTTCCATGTCTACATTTTTCTCCTCTTTGAAACAAAGTACTCGTTACATTGGTTCAAAGAATAAACTGTCTCAATCAAAAGCCAAAAAAAAATTGATTTCAAAATTTGTCCCACTACTGCCTCAGCGAGAGAAAACATGTCGATATACTACCCCCTTGAGAGATCGAACAAAAATTCAGATTTTTGGGTGATCTAGCAAAAAAAGAGCACAAGGTGCCCAACGAGTCCAAAAAGGCTCCAGAATG
The DNA here is from genome assembly GCA_007258455.2 of Sequoia sempervirens. Taxonomy (NCBI): domain Eukaryota; kingdom Viridiplantae; phylum Streptophyta; class Pinopsida; order Cupressales; family Cupressaceae; genus Sequoia; species Sequoia sempervirens. The sequence continues at coordinate 1,069,849,035 of VDFB02271358.1, read as the reverse complement.
TCAAAAAATGAGATAAAATGCAAAAAACAATGCGAGACGGCCCTCAATTGGGTGAAAACAAGATTGGGGGACTAAAACCCTAGTAGGACAACTAAACAAGGTCAAAAAACTATAATTTTCAAGCTTAAATAGGCCTTGAGGGGCCATTTCCAATTCATTTTCACATTCAGCCTTTAGAGATTTTGTAATTTTGAGCTATGACCCCTTCATGAGATGGCGCAACGACGACTTCCCCAACACATTTCTGACAAAGTACAGACACACCAGAGGCTTCCTGCACTAGACCACCGGTGAGTCAACCTGACTCGACTTCATTTTTTATTTTTGTGCACATTTATTAGGCTAGGAAAATTAGTTTTTAGGAGTGGTCCCATATAGCGCCACTAGAAAGCTTCAATCAATGCCGCACAGCCTGAAACTACATTGCAGGCGGCACAGTTTGGAATTAGGGTTTAAATTCCAAACCTAGCCACATATACAAAGTGCCCTTCTGTGGTTCTTTTTGTAAATTAGGGTTTAGGTCAAACTGGTTCGTATGTCCAAACTACGACATCATGGCAGAGTTTGAGAGTTTGAAGCTCCTAGCAGTGCAATTTGGAGTTTGTAAACTGCACCACACCCACAAACAACAACACTAAGGTTGCCTAGGGTACGCTGAGACAAATCAGGTTCATGATTTTTTACGATTTTTAATGCGGTGGCTTTCCTAATGCAAGAGGAGGTGATGATACTCTACTCACGTGAGCATAGGTCCCGAGATTTTTTCAGCATTTTGGATGATCTACCCAAGCGACAACAGAAGTATCTAGGGCGGATCGATCTTTGGTATATTGTTTATGCATTACCCATGAGGACACACTTGGGTATGATGACGACACTTGCTGAGAGATGGCACAGCGAGACATCCTCTTTCCACCTCCTAACAGGTGAGGCGACGATCACACTAGAGGACGTGCAGCGGATCCACAGATTTCCCATCCATGGAGAGTGTGTGATATATGACATGGATGTCGGGAGGGAGGCCTGCTATGATATTATGGGCCTCAATGAGATTGTTTTCTGCTAGGGTCAGATTGAGTTAGAGTGTTATAGGCTCTCTGTGTCACCCTCCTGCCTTGTTATTTCAGCCATCATATTTGTTGGAATATTTGCCTCAATCCATACTGACATGTAACTCCTAGAGGGAAAAGTCAATGTGACATTAATCATGTCTGGCCGACTAACTGTTCTGAATTCTCTTGAAATGTTCATATAGCCGAGACAAAGCAGATGTCTTGCCGAATGAGGTTATCACTGTGACTAGAAGCATTCGTTGTGACCTTTTGTCGAGTAGGAGATCTCTGGTCAACAGTGTTGTTTCTTATCGGGTGTCGGGGAGACTCACAACGACTGGGGTCTTCGGATTGACTTGATCACTTGGTATGAAGTCCCAGCGACTGAAGGAAGTCTCACCGATAGATCATCGGGCTAACACAAGGGCTTCGATAAGAAGTCCCAGCGAGAATGGAAGGTCATGCCGACAGGGATACAACTGAAGTCATCGGAGTAGCTCAAGGCGATCGGTATGAGGTCTTGGCAAAGGTCAAATGTCTTGCCAACTCGATAAGACATGAGCACTCGGTGAAAGGTCTTGGTGAAGGTCAAATGTCTTGCCGACTCGATAAGACATGGGTGCTCGATGTGAGGTCTCGGAGAAAGATGAATGTCTTGCTGACTGGTGATTGGAGCACTCGGTATGAAGTCCTGGAAAAAGCGATGAGTCTCACCGACTGGTGGATGCTTCAGAACAACATGAAGACTCAATGGGAGGTCTTGGCAATAGCGAAATGTCTTGCCGACAAGTATGACTCTTCGGTGTGACTTAGGATATCGACATGTGGTCTCACCGAAGAGCGATAGTCTTGCCAAAAGGAAAACTGAAGTCAATGCAACTTGTGAGCTCGGTAAAACGTCTTGCCAATAGAGAAATATCTTGCCGATAGGAATGCATTGGACATCAGCGGTTTCGGTATGACTCATGGCATTTGTTATATCATCTTGCCGACTGTTGGGACTTACGTCGATATCGATATGAATACTTTGTGGCATCGGGGAGACACTGTTAATGTCTCACCGATATGCAAACAAAGTTGAACGCCTTTGACCAAATTGACCATCCTATGTGGAGCCTCGTGGACCAATCAGAGGAAGCGAATTTCAAATGGATGGCAGTTAGATTTCTGCAATAGTTGCGATGCTAGAGCTAAACTGCATGCAGGGAAAAATCAACGCTCAAGAGGAAAATTTCTATGATGGGGCAATGGCGGATAAGGATGAACAAAAGATAAAAATCATAATGTGATAAGATTTAAGTGATCGATTCTGAGTTTTGAAATAATTGGAATTGTTGAGAGCATTTCTATAAGAGATTGAATAGTGAATGAAGCTACTATGAACTGATACCAGAGAGTTGTATCTTTGCATTGTATGTAATTGTTGTTACTATAATACAAAGAGATTCAACTTGGTGTGGTGGATTTTTTCCCAAAAGGGTTGCCCACATAAATCTGTTGTTCATTGTCTTTGAGTATCTTCTTTGTTTCTGTAAATCTTTCATGTGTGTCTTAATTAGATTGTAGTTTGGAAATTAAAAGTACTATATGCATTCTTCCCTGTGGTTTTGACGTTAGGAAAGTTGCTTCTGCACCTTTGCTTTCCTTACAATATTGGGTCTCGTCGCACCAAATCGGCAAGGCCGATACTTCAATCCTGGATGGGGGCTTGCTTGGGAGCACATGGTTTAGCGACGGACATGCTTTGCATGGGGGTCAATTCTTCTAACCTCACTACACAAGGATCTTCATGAGTTTTCCTATCTCGATGACCAAGCACTTGGGGCTGGTGTTACACTTCTACACATCTGGGCCTGGGAGCACATTGTTGTGCTTCATTTGAGAGTTGTTCCTGTTACCATGGAGCCAGATGATCCCGTTGTTTGGCGATACCGTGGAGGTTTTCCTTCACACATATAAGATAGCACGGGATTTCTCATTGGAGGAGAGTTCTCAATGATATGTGTGCTTTTACCTAGCAACCATATCTTGGATGGCCCGCATGGTATGACAACGTACAACGGCTTTTCTTCGCTCGCCAGGAAAGATTGATGTAGGTCAGGGAGCACACGATGCTCGAGATGTACCTACCAGGCAGGGTTCAGAGGCAGTTCAGAGAGCCACAAGATAGGCTAGATGATCAGTATGTGGCCATTTTTGCACGGATGATGAGCCAGAGCTCCTGGGGCTGATATATACCTACACATGAGGCAGTGCAGAGTTTTATGTAGATGGTGGCCAAGCCATGGTCATATGACCAAGGACAGGTCAATCCAGGGACCACGTAGGCATACAAGGACTGGCTTAGGCCACCTCTTCAACTTACAATTCCAGGGACACCATTTTCCCAATGTAGAGCCAGAGGCAAGGGAGTAGGATGGGGCCGAGGGGACGGAGACTGGGGTCGAGGAGGTGAAGGACCACCACCAGATCAACCAAATCAGGATAGGGGGCCATAGGATTAGCCACTCCCAAATCTACAGGTGGGTGAGCAAAGACAGGATCCAGACCCAGGATGGAAAGATCAGGATCAAGGACGACAGGATAGGGTCTCGACACCACCCAGGGACAGGGGCCAAGATCAGCTAATCTTGCAATCACCTCTCCAGCCAGACCCTAGGGATGGCCAGATTCTGTAGCTACAGGCCTAGGTACATGCACTCACAGCTGAGAGAGATCAATGACAGGCAGAGCGGGACCAGGCAGTCTAGTAGAGACAAGTTGCGGAGCTGCAGGCAGCGGCAGAGATGGGCAGACGGTAGCAAATAGAGAGTATGTCTGCATCTTCCTCTCAAAGCATGGTATCACTTTGATCATACAAGGAGGCCATCCAAGAGGCTGACTATTACAGGTTGCATTATTACTAGGTCATGTTGAGAGTAGCCAGAGTGCCAGATTTTTCATAGAGTACAAGCCACAGACCCGCAAAGGATCATGGGGAGAGAGCAGGTGGAGAGGGAAGTAGCCAGCAGGGCTAGTATTCATTTTGATTTAGAGACATGATTCTTTTTGTGCGCCATGGTCTCATTTATGATAGCCCCAGTGGGCCCTTTATACTTATTTATTTGATACATACTTTATATGATTCTTTTGTACCATGACAGTGTATTTATTTTGATGATATATCAGATTATACTTATTTGATACGTTGTGTCCTATTCTACTTTATGCTTTATGAATGGATATTATTTCTATATGTTGTGTGCAATGTGATGCAATGATGTTCTATGTTATGATGCTATGATGATGATACTATATGAGGCTTATGTGATGATGATGCTATGTGATGCTTATGTGACTTTATGACATGTGATGCAATGATTATGTGATGTGCATTATGTTTTATGTGATGATGCAAATGAGATGAGATGCTTTCTTTTCGATATCCTTTCTATTATGATATGATTATGCGACTAACAGATCTATATTATGCCCCTAATGGATAAAATGCAATATTTTTTCTTATCTTTTCTTATGCATTATATGGTGATGTATTTATATGATGCTCATGATGATGACATGATGCTTATGTATGGTCGATGGATATTATGACGATGATATGATGAATGCAAAATGATGTTTAATATGATTTATGAATATGATGATGCAAGTGAATGTAAATGTGTAAATGATGAAATGCTTTGAATAACCAATCTATATTATAGAAATGCAATGCATGTGATATGATTTAATATTTCCTATATGTATGTAGTATGCAATTTGTTGATCGTTTGTGGATGCAGGATGAGTGCAATGACAATAATGATTTGTGATTAACTGTCATGGTACCATGTTAGCGCGAAAGAGGATAGGAGAAAGCAAGAGATTCTGAAAAAACATGAGATGATGACAAGAGATGATGATGATAATCATAGTTTACCAAGGAGTTGGTATTTTCAAAGGGCCAATTATCTTATGTTTGATAACACAAATAGGCACAATGCATCAAGGTATAAAGATCCAGGATGGTGTTGTACCTAGTGTGATGGACTTTGACTCAACAATTAGATAGGAGTACTCCTGTTGACATCTGACATATGGAACTTTATTCAAAATGCAGTTCAGATATTTCAAACATCCCAAACCAAAACATAGAAAAGAAATCCTTCCTATGTGATCAACAAGACACCTAAAACACCTTCCCTACAAACCAAACGAAGAATGCATAATCAAGTTATATTACAAGAATATCCAACAAAAAAATTAGATAAAAAGATAATGATCGTTGCCCCATTCCTACTCTCTAAATCTTTTCATTTGGATATCATTGAGAGGTCCTTGGAATAAGCGCAATATGATAAGTCCAACAAGATAAAGATAAAGCAAACAAAAAAGTTAATGTTGTTCAATACCACTAACCAAGACTAAATTACAATGATTTTTGTTGTTGATGTCCACTGTAGGAAGGATGCATCCTAGGACATGACAATATCAGATGATTTGATATGAGACTGATTGGATGATAGGTTATTGACACGAAGAGTTGACCAACTTGTTTACGTACTGACCTAGACTTGAGACTTTCACATTTTGAGTTTTCACTTTTGAACTACCAGACTTGTTTCCAACTATTTCACCAAAGGTTGAGGATGACGATTGTTTATTATGAGTGATGTTTATTATGAGTGAAAGTGAGATGAGATAGATGGATTTTTTTTCAAATATTTGGATGTTTTTGATCTTTTTGAAATGTTTTGAGGCTGTTTTTTGTATTTTCAAGATTTTACAAATGTTTTGATTTTCAAAATTTTAATTGTTTTGGGGTTTTCGGAGATTTTTACCAAGAGACTAACCTAAAGACCTATCCTAGTGGCCTTAGAGGTTGATCGACAGATTAGCCTTGCCTATGTTATACATGCAAAGACCACGTAGTTCGACTGACATAGACTCAATTATTGATGAGATATGAACAAATGGATTACCAGTTTATTATGATAGACTCCTAAAGAACTGACCTAAATGTCTTGGGGGATGATAAAAAATCAACCTTGCCTGTGTTCAAGGCTCAGAGACTTGTAGTTCGACAAAAAGACTCTATTTTTGACCTCTTTTTTCTGGATTTTTGACCTATTTTTGGATTTTGGTACGTTTTGAATGTTTTTGGATTTTGATATGATTTTAGATGATTTTTTGAATTTTTGAATTTTTGATGTTTTTGGATTATTTTTTTTTTATGCTTTTGGATTTTCTAATTTTGGGATCTCAAGAACATACGCGAATCTAATCCAATGAGAACATGCCCCCAATGTGATGCAATAGACTACTCTGATAAAGGCAAGATAAACTGGCCATCAGAATGGGTTGAGTAGTACTAGGAGGGATCATGACATGAACACATGACCAAGCTATGATGTGGATGTCGGACGGATGGGTGATGGATGAAGATATCATGGAATGAAATGGATGGATGATGTCGAACGATTCATGAAGATCTTGGTGGATGAAAAGTACTTATTTACACAAGGTGCCTGTTTGCCAAGTTTTCACCAAGGTACTTGCCCAAAGTGCCACCAAAGTGGTTTTCACTAGAGGATGATTTTTTTTCTCTTTACTGTTTTTAATCTTTTTTTATTTTTTTGGATTTTTTGCTTTTTTTATTTTTTTGTTGTCACCATGATGCCTGTTTACCAAGTTTTCATTAGGGTAACCATTTTTTCAGGAAATTTTTTGATTTTTGGTTTTATACCTTGAAATATTTAGGCATAAAACTTTTTGAGATGGGAGTTGTTGATGGGTTCCTGTAGAGGTTCCCCTTTGGGTGTTGATAATGGATATGCCCGTGACTTATAACTTGTTGTGATGATGAATGGTCCCAACCAATTGGGTTCAAATTTTCCTTTGTGATTTGGATTTGGGACGTTCTTCTGATTCTCCTTTAGCACAAGTTCTCTAACTTGAAATGTCTAACTTTTGACCTTCTTGTTATAACTCCTCTTGAGTTAGTTCTGATAGACTTGCAAATGATTTAAAGCCTCCATACGCCACTCATCCAATAGCTCTTGCTCATTCAGTCTTGATACTTGGTACTCCTCATCCATGATGAGGTTCTGAAGTGATATTCTCAGTGACGGGAGCTCAATCTTGATGGGTAATATTGCTTCTAATCTGTAGACCAAGGAGAATGGGGTGGCACCTTTGGGTGTGCGGATGATGGTTCAATAGGCCTAGAGGGAGGGATTTAGCTACAAATGCTAGTCACAACCTGTGTCATTGACTGTCTTTTTGAGGATTTTCAGAATGGTTTTATTGGTGGATTCTGCTTGGCCATTGCCTTGGTGATAATACGGAATGGAAAAGCGATGTTGGATTTTGAATTTGTCGCATAGGTCACGAACATCCTGATTCTTGAATGGTGTCCCATTATCTAAGATAATGGCTTGTGGTACACCGTAACGACATATTAAGTAGTTCAGGATAAACTTTGATATCTTCTTTCTAGTGATGCATGTCATGGGGATGGCTTCCACCCACTTTGTGAAGTATTCAATGGTAGTAATGATAAACTTATGGCCATTGGATGAGGTGGGTTGATTTTTCCAACAAGATCGAGCCCCCACTGAGAAAAGGGCCATGGTGTGACAATAGGATGAAGCTCTTGAGCTGGTGCATGGATGAGGTCCCCATGCTATTGACATTGTAGACATATTCTAACATAGTCATGTGCTTCTCTTTCCATAGTAGGCCAATAATACCCCATCCTTAGTAGTTTCTTGGACAAGGTCATATCGCTTGAGTGTGAACCACAAATACCGTTATGCACCTCAGTCAAGGTGATCAATGCCTCCTCAGTGTTTAGGTAGTGTAACAAGGTTCCTTTTATGCTCCTACGGTAAAGGGTATTTCCTAGGATGACAAACCAGGATGCTTTCTTGACAAAGGTTTTCTTAAGGTTTGTGTTTATGTCAGCTGAGAGGACTCCTATTCTCAAATAAGTGTATATGTCATGGTACCACGAATCACTAGGACCAAAAATTTTGCATACGAATTCTAACTCCAGTACCTCGAATGCAGGCACAAGAAGTTGCTCTACCAAGAATTCATGTTTTGGGACATTGCGAGGGATATCCAATAGGGATCCAATTTCTTCCATGGCATTTATTGCTCTATTGTTAGCTCAAGGTATCTGCTCGAATGTGATCTCAATAAAAGACTACTTAAGGATTTCCACCAATTTCTTGTATGGAGTTAGCTTGTCATCCTTAGTCTGATATTCATCATTCACTTGATTGATTATTAGTTGTGAATCCCCATATACCTTGAGAGCCATGATATGCCACTGCACTACTATTCTTAGTCCTATGGTTGGAGCCTCATATTTTGCTATATTGTTTGTGCAAGGAAATGTCAACTTGTAGGACCTTGGTATGCAGTCTCCCTGTGGAGTGATGAAAAAGACCCCGGCTCCTGATCCATGTTGCATGTAGGAACCATCAAAGTACAACTTCTAGTGGTCTGCTATGTTCAAGTTGAAGATGGATTCATCAAGGAACTCTAAAATTAATGGATTCTCTAAGTACATTGGTGCTTCTACCAGTTGGTTTGTAATGGCTTTCCCTTTGATAGTGTTCCATTCCACGTACTCAATGTCATATTCTAATAGGATCATGACCCATTTGGCCATCCTTCCTATGAGCACTGCCTTGGAGAGTAGATACTTGAGTGGGTCGATCTTGGCAATGAGTTTGATTTTGTGTGTTAACATGTAGTGTTTGAACTTCTATGAGGCAAACACCACTACTAGACAATATTTTTCAATGAAGGAATAGTTTAACTCATGCCCTTCCATGGTCCGACTGATGTGGTAGATGTCCCTCTCTGTTCCATTTTCATCGTGTTGAGCTAGGAGAGCATCAAGAGTTGTTGTTGCTGATATGTAGAGTATTAGAGGCTTTCTTGGGACTGGTGACATAAGCATTGGAAGTGTGAGAAAATACTCTTTGATCTTGTTAAAGGCTTGATCACACTTATCATCCCACTTGTACGCTACTCCCTTGTGAATTAGGTGAGAATATGGGATTGATTTTTCCGCTAATTGTGCTATGAAGCGGCGGATGGGCTAGGGATTGCCTTGTAGGCTTCTTAGTTGCTTCAAAGTCTTGGGTGCCTCCATCTCAAGGATTTCCTTTACTTTAGCAGGATCTATTTCAATTCCTCTCATAGACACAATGTACCCCAACAGCTTCCCTGTTTGTAAGTTGAAGATGTACTTCTTCAAATTAAGGCAGACTTTGTATACCTCAAGTCTATCAAAGATGTCACTTAGCGCTACTATGTGGTCCCTTCTCTTTGTATATTTTTCCAATATTTCATCAAAATAATCTTCCACAATTTTATGGATCATGTCATGAAAGATTAAGGTCATGGCCCTTTGATATGTTACTCCAGCATTCTTTAGGCCAAACAACATCATGTTCCAGCAATATGTCCCCCATGGACAAGTAAAAGTCATTTTATGTTGATCTTCCTTGGCTATCATGATTTGGTTATACCCAGACAATCCATCCATTAGTGAAAGCATTTCATGTCTCGCAATCATGTCTATAATCATATCAATGTTGGGGAGCAGGAATTCAACTTTGGGACATGCCTTGTTCAAGTCTCTAAAGTTTGTGCATATACAGATTCCCCCATCGAGCTTTGAAACAGGAACCAGATTTGATACCCACTCTGGATAGTCGATTGGTCATATGAACCCTGCATCAAGTAGCTTCTTTAATTCCATTTTTACTAGCAGGGCAATCTGGGGATGCATTTTTTTGAGTTTTCGTCTGACAGGCTTTGCTTCAGGGTAGACTGCTAAATGGTGGACCACAATCTTTGGATCAAGCCCAGGCATGTTGGCATAGCTCCATGCAAGGTTGACCTTTCTTTCCCTTAAGAAAGCAGCTAGGAGCTCTTGTTCTTCTAACATCAATGATTCAACATGAAATGTGATATATGGAGTTTCCTTTGTTCCCAAGTTGACTGGGTTGCACTTTTTGGCTAGAACCACTAACTTTTCCTAATGTAGAGCACTTAGGGGAAGATTGAATCCTTCATCCTCAGGCACCTCAAAGAGGTTTTCACCGTTGGATACATCCTTTTTTTTTATTTTTTTAGGGTCAGAGAGTGCCACAGTGTGGTTTTCACTTAAAGACCTTGAGATTATTCTCAAGTTTTCACTTTTGTGACTAAAGGACTCAATCATCTCCCTGTAGTAAGCTTGTCTATCCAGAATGATATCAAACCTAGCTTGTGATCTCTGCATTGTATTGTGCTCCATAGTCCCATGAATTTTGAGAGCACTTCATCATTTTTGAAAGTGTCTAGAACCAGTGGTCCTCATTGGTTGTAATCGATGAGTTGGGGGTATACTAGGTTGATTTCATGGTTTTGACTAGTTGACTCAAATGACATGGTACTAATCATGAGGATAGTGGAATGCTTGAAAATCCTAGGTAAGTTAGTTATGGCATCTTCCTCATCACTACTATTGAAACACCGGTTATGTCAAATGTGAAATTATCTAAGGGCAGACCAATGGATACGGGAAATTGAAGGGCGGCTGTCATTTGTTGAGGAGTTTTAACCTTCTTAACTAGGGGATTTCGACCACGTATGGTTATACTCAAAGGGGTACATCCGAGGCCAAGATTTCCATTCACGTCTCAGGAATGATGGGTATTGGAAGCCCATTGTCATTTTTTCCAAGCTTTATGTTTCTTTCATAGTCCATGGTGAGCATCATCTGTAAGCCTTTAATGTTATCATCCATAGGTAGATTTGTTGTTGGTCTATTGTCTTGGTACAAGAGATCAGATGGGTCCTCTTCTGTTACTTCTCACTTGAGATCTCCCCAACTTCTAAAGTTGGAAGAACCTGCTATGAAGGTTTGGGATGAGGAAGCATCATTTGTTTGTTGTTGTCCTTGTGACTTGGGAGATTGCGGTAACTCTCCTACCACAAAAGCATTATGTGGAATTGTTTAATGTCCACATCTATTGTCTTGAATTATGACCTTGATATCAGAGATGGCAGGGATGGCAGGGATGGTGGGTGTCTCTATTGCAGAAGTGGAGATGAGAGTAGCTGGATCAATGTATGGAGTTAATGGGCCTTAATCATTCTTCAGAACTTGGGGGATTTTGTAATATTTTGCCTCTAGGCTCTTGTAGTAAGAGAAGGGTTCGAGATCCCCATGGATGGTGACCTCTTGGCCTTGGTATGTGAACTTGACACATTGGTGGAAGGTTGATGCCACTGCTTGCATTGCATGGATCCACGGGTGCCCCAAGAGAATATTGTAAGGCAAATCAAGGTCAAGGACCTGACAAGTGGTTTCCATAATTGTTGGCCCTACTTGAATAGGGAGTTGAATTGTGCCCTGAGACACTCTTTCTTGATCATCATAAGCCCTGATTGTGATGCCTTTTCCTTTTTCAATGGAATCCTCTGAGATTTTCAAATTCTTTATGAGCTTGAGGGAACAAATGTTTAAACCTGCACCTCCATCCACCAAGACTCTTTGGACTTTGTTTTTATGCACTAGGACCTCCAGATGGAGTGAACAATTGTGAGATGGTTGAGTGGGGAAATCTTGATCGGATAATGTAAGAAGATTTGGAGTAATGATGTTTCTAACCATAGCTTGGAATTGTTCAGCATCAAGATCCATAGAGACAGTGGATGAAGCCAATGCTTCTTCAAGGATCTTCCTATGGGCTAATGAAATTTTTAGCAACTCGATGATGGAGATCTGAGCTAGGGTTATTTTCAATTGGTCAAGGATGTTATATCTATTGGGAATAGATCTTGGGCTAGAAGTGGGTGCTCTAGGAGGCTAAGATGACCCTGTGATGGTAATTTTCCTGCCTCTTGTGGTGACTCCACAATCAACTTGGGCTCCTTTGATGGTGATAGTAGAGCAATACTCATCTAGGGATGTGACAACATGGTCGTATACATGATTCACGCTCTTGAAGGTACCCTTCCCCTTATCATTGTTATTGTTCCCTTTGTTGTTATGATTAGGCATCGGATTCATGTAGATCTTGAGGTTTTTTTCCTATCAATTGTTCCATGTTTATTACTTTATCATCAATAAGGTCTTGAATTAGGTTTTTCAATCTCATACAACTGGCAGTTGTGTGTCCCTTGATCTTGTGGAAATCACAAAGGTTATTTTTGTTATACCACGGCAGTTTTACTAAGGGTTCCTAATAATTTTCATAGGTGGGGATTGTGATGATTTTTTCCGCCACTAGCCTCTTCATGATGGATTCAACCGATTCTCCAAGGGATGTGTATTTCCATTTGGGGGAGTTTTTGTATCGTTGGGGTGGTCCTGTTTGATCATTCACATTGTTGATTGTTTGGTTGTTGTGTCATCGTGTTAGCTTGATGATTATTCTAATTGTTATTTTGAGGTTTTTGTTGGGGTGCGAGTGTGTTTTGTCGAGGAGCATTGATGACAACTTTCGCGTCGACCACACCATTGTTGGTAATGTTTCTGTTATTTTCCCATGTGTGAGGTTTGTCATTATATCTAGTAGATGGGTGATTTTTTTGTTGTTCGGGATATGTAGGTGACCCTCCTTGTGCAATAAGGGCTCGTTCAATGTTAAGCGCCTTAGAGATCAATTGGTCGTACGTGGTGATTCCTTGCACTTTGAGGTGGAATGCCAAGGTTCCCTCTAGATTAGAGATGATGGTGGAAACTTGTTGTTCTTCTGGCATGGCCCATTTGCTCTGATTGGCTTTGGATCGCCATCATTATAGGAAGGAATCAAATGATTCATTCTTTCCTTGTTTCAAAGTTGATAGTTCCTCTAGACTGACATCCAGACCTATATTGAAGGCGTATTTTTTTATGAATGTGTCTACTATCTCTTGGAATTTTTTGATACCAAGAGGAAGGTGAGAGAACCACTCCATGGCTTGGCCAACCAAACTTGTAGGAAATAGTTGCATCAGATATGTATCATCATATGTGACTTCCATGCAATGCACCTGGAATTCCCTGATGTGATCTTCAAGGTTTCTTGTCCCACGGTATTTATCAAATTTGAGGATTTCAAATCCCTTTGGGAACAATTTCATTGCAAGACTCCCGTCAAACGGATAAGGACACAAGTTGCTGGATGTTTTTGTGGTTTTTCCTTACTGAAGATCAAGCACTTATTGTGAGAGCAACTTTATTTGTGTTGTCACATCGTTTTGCGGATCAGGGGATGGAATGAAGTTGTTTTACAATGGTTCAATTGTTGGCGGGATGGGTGGATTGGTTGGTGTATTGGTGGATGGTGTTTGCACATTTTATTGCACCAAGTATGCTTGCAGTTGTTGTTGTACCAACAACACTTGTTGTTGGTCCTATTTTTGTTGCACTAAGAGTGCATGTTGTTGAGATTTTTGTTGTTTTTGTGACAACAACGCTTGTTTTTGGGTTGCTTCTTTCTATTCTTGGTATTACTTAAATGCTTGTTGATATGCTTGTTATTGGGTTGCTTGTTGTTGTGCGAGGTATTGTGCTTGTGCCTGTGCTTGTGCTTGTTGAGCTTGGTATTGGGCTCAAGCTTGCACTTGTGCTTGAGCCTTGGCTTGTGCTTGTTGGGCAGCTTGTACAATATGTGCAGCTTGGGAAACTTGAGCAGCTTGAGCGACTTGAGTGGCTTATGTGGCTTGTTGAGTAGCTAATTGTATTTACGCTTGCTAAATGGCTAGTTGTGCAGCTTGTCAGTTTTAGATTTGTTGGAGTTCCTTCTGATAGGTAGCTTGTTGAGTGGCTTGCAACACAATGCTATATTGATTTGATGTGTTTGAATTGGGTGGTGATGGTGATGGAGGTGGTGGAAAATTTGGAATGGTGTTTGTTGTGGTGATGAGAGGCACCATCGTATTGATGATTTGGATTTAGGTGGTGGATGGTGCGATTGATATGCTTGGTCCTTGAGAGACCATGTTTTGAGATATTTGGGGGATGGTTGATGATGTGATGGTGGTGGCTTGCGTTATCGGGATGGTTGCCATCTATTGTTGCGATGTCGATGACAAGATGGGAGGATTCGGTATGATATTTTGATTTTGTTGATTAATGTTTGGTAAAGGGGAAAGCCCTAAATTGAGAGGTGATGTGGATATTGATGGAAAGGGTGGAAGTGGTAGAAAATTGAGTGGAATACTACCTTGGGGAAATGATGAAGATGAAGAGTCAAAGATGCCCCTTGGACCAAATAAGTCACCTTCTCCTTGTGAGGTTATAGGGAGAAAGGTTTGAGGTGTTGCATGAAATGATGATCATGGGTCATTAGGATCATGAAAGGTGAGGGGGACATACGGATGTGATGGATTTTGGGTTACGGTTTTCCCCAAGATGGTGTTTGCATCCAAATCTTGATTTTTCATGAGGGGGTGTGTTTGTAGTGCATTGAGAAATGTGCTTCCCTTGTTAACAATGGGTTGAGTTGGAGCAATGGATGATGTAATTTGGGGGATGGGTTGAGTGATGCTTTGGAATGGGGGTGAGGATGAAATTGGAGGCATGATCCCAAAAGGTGATTCCACAATGGTACTCACATCCAAATCGGAAGGGAGTTTAGCCCTTTTTTTTTCTAATTCAAGCATGTATTGTGAGGGATTGAGTCTCATCATGATGTTGATAATTCTATGATTCTCTGGATTTTGGACCATTTCGATAATCTCATCTTGTGTCATTCCAAAGGCATTATTGGTGATATCCTATACTTGACCTTCCTCTTGAGGATTTTGTGATGATGAAGGAAAGTTAGTTAGGAGATTTTTTAATCCAACGGGATTCATTTTGGAATTGGTTTGACTTAGGTCACTTGAAGTGGATTTTTCTTTGTTGGCTTCCATGTTCCTCTTGTGTTGAGATCTAGTTTGAACCATAAAATGAGGTTCAAAAGAGAAGATCTAGGATGATTAAGGATCAAAAGGTGTGATGATGAAATGTGTGAAATATGAATGAAATGGATGGTGGAACTCTTAGAAGATCTTGAGGGGATGCTAGACTTTTGGTACTTTTTGGATTCTTGGATTTTGACCTTGATTGGGTTTTGGATTGTTTTGATTTTGGATAATGAACAAGTGGTTCCCAAGATGTTGGATGTTATCTATGGGATGGACTTGTTCACAAGATGATAATTTGACTAAGTGTAGGGAGAAGGATGCATCTACCCACACCTAACCAAACAAGATGATAATTCAACGAAGCATATGGAGAAGGATGCATCTACATATACCTAGTTGAACAAGATGATTTGATGACAATTTAACTGAGCATATGAAGAAGGGTGCATCTACATATACCTAGATAAACAAGATTGATTTGATGTTTGATTCAAGGACTTTTATTCAAAAAAATTGATTTGTTTCAAGGATTTTGATTCACGGATTTGCCAAAAATTCTAGCATGAAGGATGATTTCAATATTTTCAAGAGTTGTTGGTGAGATGGCTTTGATTTGATGTTTGAAAGATGGATGAAGATTTTGATTTGATCCTATGTGTACCTAAAAATACTCTTTCTTACAAGACCTCGGTTTTGAAGAACATGCTTTACTCTAAACAAGATGCTCAAATTCCCGAAAAAGATTTGGATTTTGACAATAATAGTATGAGTACAAATTGGGATTGTTTCTTGAAGCTCTTCTCTAAAAGTTGAAAAGTAATCTTTGTTTGAATTCATAGAGTGTTGAGAGACGCTTTTGAAGTTCTTTTGGACTAAGAGCTTTTGAATTTGGTTTCCAGATTTTGATCTTGCGTGAAATCATTTAAGACACATGTGTGGGGTTCAATTGTTCTTAGCTTTGTTTAGCGACTTCTTTTTACCACAAACAATTCTTGATTAGGTTTCTTCAAACTAAATGTCTAATGTCTTAACTTCTTATCATCCCACAAAGTGTATTATGTGGAAATCAAGGAATTTAAGACAAAATTTTCCTATTGTTGACTTTAGTAAGCAAATTGAGATATAAATTCAAGTGTTTAGAAACCTCTAAGGGTAAAATCCCAAGGGCAAGCAATAACACATGAATCTTGTCGAAGATATTTTCCTCCTAAAGGGTTTGAAGTTTGATGATAATGTTGAATGTTTGTTTTCAAATGTTTACAAACAAGAAAAGTGTTTTGTTCCCAAGAACATGCACAATCCCATGGCTATGAAAGACTATATTTGTTGAATCCCCACTTGGACAAGTCCAGCTACGCCTAATTTTAGTGAATGGTTAGATGCTTGACCCCACTAGCTCCCCTCCACGACACTCACTTATATGGGGCAGCCAAGCATCAATACCCATGAAACTCCCATGGCATACTTTCCATTTATACTAAAAGTCATAAAAGTGTGGGGCGGCTTTAGAACAACCGTTCTTGCACCAACAAATAGATCAAGGATTTTGGCCTTTTCTAAACAAGGGTTTTAATGTAGGCATTCCATTTGTGGGGGATCATCCATGCGATGAGAGACCATTGATTCCCTTCTCATTGGAATGACCATCATGATACTTGCCTTTCAAAAAGTACCCACACTTATATACTGGTTGGAAGTCACTTGTCTTTAGCGTGTTGCCGGTTGGGTTGTTCCCTTGGGTGATTACTTTTTCCCAAAAGGTAGGCCCTCTAAGATAAACAAAAGCGAGCAAACATATTCGTAGTTTGATCGATCTTTGTTGAGAAACAAAGAGAGAACACATGCAATATGTTCCACTCACACTCGCAAGAATTGTTCAATTTTAAAGTCCAAATTGAAGTGTGTGGGTAATCACTTATGCAACTTAATGTCACCAAAAGGCCTTTTGATTCTCAAGATCTTCGTGAGGTGTGAAAGAAGCACATACATCCTTTTAATGATATTACTTTGAGTAAGTAATTACAAAACAAAGAAGCACTTATTCATTTTAAATCCACAAAGCAATGATTTGATTCTTTTTAGAGCACCAAAAATGAAATATGGAGATTTCCTTGTTCAATTGTTAATCCTCAAACAAAATCTAGTGAGTTTGTCCTAAAGTTCTTTGTAAGCCCTTTGTGGAAAAAATTGAAATCCTTTATAGTGTTCTTTTTAGAGCCCAAAAGAAATTTAGTATGTCCTAAGCACATGAAAAGAAACAAATCCTTAAGAGAAATTATGAATTCTCTAAGAGTGTTCGACAAACACTAAAGTGTTCAAAAAAACACTTGATATCATCAGATGATGTCATTATGAAACTTCCACTAAGTTTCTTTTCTTCACCTTTGATTAAGTCAACCTACAAAAAACCAGTTAGAACTGCAAAACAGAGGTTAGGAAAGCAATTAATAACCCAGATGATCAAAATTAAAAAAGCAATGTATGTTATAAAAAACTAAAATTTCACTTTTTACTTCACTCCAGTGGCAGAGTCTGCATAGGCAATGCAGTTTGAGGAACCTAGCGGTGCTATATAGCGCCACTAATTCTGTAAGTGGTGCTCTATAGCAAAACAAAGAGCATGATTGCATCAATTTTTTTCCTAGCGGTGTTGTTTGAAGTTTGAGACTTCCAGCGCGTGAGATTTGAACCAGTGGTGGAGTTAAGAATTTTGAATTCTAAGTGGGAAAGATCAAGCAGCGTAGTTTGTAGTTTGAAGTGTCATTGTATGGCACTGCTAGACTGGTAGCGGTGTTGTATGATGATGTTGGACTGATAGTGGTGTAGTTTCCTGTAGACACAAAAAAATAGAGAAAAAAAGCATAGAATTTTGTTAAAAAATGTGATGTAAACTTGAGACTCACCCTCCTTCTAGTGCCAAATGTAGAACTGCAATCCTAATACCTGGAAAACACAATAAACAAACACATAGTTAGATCAAATGCAATTAAGAATTAATATTCCCCATGAAATCCATTAGCAATGCTCAAAATAGGAAATAAGAATGAAGAACACAATGAAAAAAGCAATGAAATCCTAATTAAGCAAGCAAACTCTTGATCCCATGGGGGAATTGGTGCCAATTTGATGTGAAAATTGGCCCTTTTCCAACTCCTATGATGAAATGTTGATGAGTGATGAAGGTTGATCCACTTTATTGAAGATTCACTTGAGCTCCATGATGAAAAATCTGCATAACCTAGCTAAGACTTTGATAAAAATTGATGGAAATAGATATGCTTGAAGATAAAAATGAGTATAGTAAACTTGCTCAAATTGTGGATGATCAAAATAAGGAGAGAAACCTCTTATTTATAGAAAGACAAGATGGAATAATGCCCAAAATGAAGCAATATGGGACTAACTTTCAACCAATGGCCAAATGCCACTTGTCATGATGTGAATAGGAAAAGGATGTGCACATTTTGATGAATGTGCCCATAAATGCAATTAGGTGGAATTTGAAAATAGTGAAATGACATGTAAGAGGGAAAAATAAATCACTTAAATGCCACTTGGCTCAATGCACAAGGACATGTAAGAAGGAATGAATGTCTTGTTGGAAGGACAAAGTCCACTTGGAGGGATTTTCAAATTTGGAAGAATATTCTCTAAAGATGCCAAGTTGAGAGAAAATAGAGATTTAATAAATGAATTAAATGTATTTCCATGTGCAAGTGGCAAAAGCTAGAGGATGGGACATGGATTAAGATTAGATTTAATTGGGATTTGATTAAATGAGAGGAGATTGGGTGATTTGACAATTTTGACTTAGATTTTAGGATTTAAATAAATCAAAGTTGAGAGGAAAATGATTTAGACTTAGTTAAATAAAGATTTCGATTTATTTAACTAAATGGGATGATTGTTAGATTAAATCAAATAAGGTTTAATTTATTTAATTTAATAAGATGACCTTAGAGATTTAATTAAATAAAGTGAATTATTTAATTAAATAAAGACCTAGGGTTAATTAAATCAGGTTGATTAATTTAATTAACAAAGAGAAAGACTTAATTAGATAAATAATGATTTATTTAATTAAGAGACTAAAATTGATGAATTTAATCAAATAAGGGTTATTCGATTAAATGGTTTAGACAAAGGGATGATTCAGGATTAGGCGGTGTTAGTAATCAGGATCAAGCGTGTCGGTACATTTTCCATGTCTACATAGATCTACAAAAAGATATTTTATAATTTTTTAAAATATTGTTTACATAAGTAGAAGTTGTGAGAACATCAAGTTTTTTTAAATAATATATATATTTTAAAATTGGCCTCAAAGTGATGCTACATATGTATTTAGGCACGTTTAGTTGGAAAAGTAGTGATCTAGATCTAATTTACTAAGAATGAATCTAAATAATAAATGTTTGACCAAGATTGACTTTTAGTTAGAAGTGCTTAAATTTATTTGTGTGTATAAGTTGGCTTGAAGTGGAACACAAGTTTGAACATTTTCCCTATTGGCGTGCACCCAAATATTTGACTAGGTCATGTGTTTTAAATTGTTGTGTCATCCCTATATTAACTTAGATACATATCACAAACCCTATTTTATTTGGTTGTGCACTCTAGGTTTTTTTGTTGTGTTATGTTCCTTTTATAGTGTTGTGTGGTGATTGTTTCTAGTTTGTAGTGGGTTCCCATGATGTTATGATCCTATTCACCAAATTTTATGTGGATTTGTTCCCATTGGATAGTCAATTTACTTTCCCATGACCACAAGTACTTTGGTTCTTCCTGTGATGGTTTATTTTCCCTTTGGTAGTACATTCTTACTTTGCAAAGTGGAATACATTCATACTTTGTGGTGATGTATTTTCCATCTATGGAAATCCTCTTGAGAGCATGGTGAACAACATTGATAATGGTTGATCATGTTTGTACCACAATGTGTATTTTGTGATTCACATCTTTATGGTAGGTAAAATGTTCTTCTATAGTGACAAGGTAGTGACTACTCCATAGTGCCTTGACCATTTGACCATTAGAGGTAGTTATTAGTTCTATGAGATGTTTTTTCATTTTTTATTCTTGTTGACTATTGATGAACTCCTAATCTCCATGTGGATGGTTGATATTCAAAATATTTAGCTAGCTCTCCATCCACTATGTATTTTACCTACCACTATCAATGCTCCAAGTTTGTGGTTTAGTTGAACAAACTTTTAAAAAATCTCTAGTTAATCTCATTGGTGATTGATGGTTAGTGGTATTCTCACCATTTATTGGTTTATCATTGGTATCTTTTTGGATCTAATTTTTTTATATGGTATGGATCAAAATTTCTCTTCTTAAGCCTTGTGCACGTGCTTGGAAACATACTTATTTCAAATCTTAATTCCTTGGCATGTTATTGTGTTTAATGGTGAGTGGTGTGGTAGGTAAGGTTTGCAATTTTTTAGGGTTTTGTGTGTTTACATCTATTGATTTTTATCCTAATGGTTCACACTCATGGTTTCATGTTGCAAGTCCTTCTCTAGATTGATCTTACACAATCCCAAGTGATCTATCCTGATGGTTGCTATGTATATCTAGTTATTGGTGGCATGATGAAAAATATTTATATTTTCCCTCCAACATCTAAATATGAATACTATTTCCCACAAGTTGGAGAAAAAATTAGAGCTTAAGAAGTTGATATGTTAGCATGTATAATAAAGAGAGTAGAGTTTTCCTTGTGCTTCATTTGAGATGAATGAGCCTTTGAATGTGTATGTCTAGGATTTATCACTCACCTCAACCACATAGGTTGGGTATTGGATGGTGTCATTAGTATAAGCCTATTGAACAAGCTTGTTGTTAGGGTCATATGTAGGTTGGGTTGGCAACTAAGGTTCTCTTGGTTGTGATGGTGTGGCCGTGGATGGATTTGGCATTATAGTGGGTTGTTGTGGTTGCAGGTAGTTTATATTTTAGTTTTTCCATTGTTGACTCCCATGCCATTATGATGACCATTGATTTTGTTGATGTGGCCACTAAGAATTATAATTTGGGGCTTAGTAAGGTTGTGGTGGCCATATCCCCTGTTGTGGAGCCCAATTGGGTGCTTTCACCATTGGGCATGATTGATTTTGTGTATTATTCTAGGATTAATTGTTCTAATGTGAGAAGTTTGAAAATTATCCCCTAGAAATGACATACTACATAAGACAATGGATCTTGAGGCATACCTTATCTTTTTGTAAAGGTTTGCACTGAGCAATGTAAAATAGTTGGAATTCTTCTCCTCTAGGGCTTGACATTTAGACTTCCCTTTCTTTTCCTCAAAAATGCTAGCCTGCTTCTTGCATTTGTAGTTTACCCTCTTATGGAAACAATATGGACAGTATTTAGTTAGGGTTGCCTCCACTTCTTCTTGCTTCTTCTTGATATTCAAGGTGTCCAATTGGGTAGCCAAGTAGCTGATTATGTCCTCCTTCATGTTGGACAAAAGGTTATTGAGTTCCACCCTTCAGACCCTAGTGGAGGTTTTATTGGAGGAAGAGATTTTATTGACCCTGGTCTTCTTTATGGATGATCTAGAATAGTATCTACATACCTTGCAAAGTTCCTAAAAAGGAAATTGAGAGATATCTCCTACCCCTATGAGGTTTAAAGAATCCATATAGTCTTTATGTACTCCTCACAAAAATATCAATTTTAATGACTGAGTAGAGAGCCTATTCTAATGTGATTTCTTTAGACAGAATTAAAATATTTCCACATAATCCTAAAGTGGTTCATATTCTCTTTGTGAAATCTTGAGGATGTCATCTTTCTTCCTATTTATTCCTCTATAATTTAATCTTGATATTTTTACAAAAAAAATTCCTTCATTATTTCCCAGACAGGTATTGCATTTCTCCCCAATCCCATAAACCATCATAGAGCAACATCCTTTAATGTGGTTGGAAAGATCTTGAGTTTGTGTGCATCCATAATACTATCATAACTCTGACACAACACATCAAATTCAAACAAGAATGTGTTTGGATCTTCAATAACCAATCCACAGCAAATGGGTAATGTTGAAGGGGATATGTTCTTAAGAGCAAAAAACCTTTCTAGGTTTGTTATTGGAAACTCAAATATCACAGGTTCTATTGGATTTTCTACTACTTCCTCATCCATGATGTTAATATGTCTTTTGGAAGTCTCCTTTATGTCTAGAGTGGCTACTGGTGTAAGGGGTGGTTCTCCTTCGTTAATTCCCTCAATAGGTTTTTTGTTTACACCAATCCCTTCAAATTCTTTATGAATTGAGGGGATAAATCTTCCCAGAGCATCTATCTACCTTGGCATATAATAGTCCTTGATCTTTAATTGGTGGTTCCTGCACACTATTAGTGATAGTTATTTGTTGATTCTTAATTATCTATTGGTCCTAATTTTGAAATAAAAAACTTACTAATCTATGAAATATTTGGGTAAGTGCACCAAGATGGTTCCCAAAAAGGGGGCTTAAGTGGCCACTTTTTTTTTGAGATCAAGAAATACTGACCTTGGACATGAAATTGAGGATACTTACACTCAAAATTTTGAGATGGAACAAAAAGAAGGATTCAAGTGCTCTGAGTCTACTTTCTAAACTACTAATTTATTTTGAAAATGGTTGAGATTAAGGGGTTCAAACAAGGGACATACACAAATTGTTGTTGTTTTTTATCAGAAAAACATAACATAGCAACTCTTGTATGACCCTGGTACGGTGAAATTTTTTTTAGTATTTTTAAAATTGCTACAATCAAAAGTTAGCTAACAATATATAATTGATGCACGATTTTTCCAATAATTTTTTAATGAATTTTTATTTTTTACTAATTTTCAAAGTGGACACTTCCTGAAAAACAGAATTTTGGTCGTGCTACCCCTACAAATTTTGGAAACTAATTGAATTTTTTTTTAAAATTTGTAGAATGGAGTCTAGTATCTAAAAATTTAATTTATTTGAAATTTTGATGAATGGTTAATTTATAATGAAAAAAACACCAAACATTGCTTTTTGCCAACAAAGAGACATACAAACAAAAGAAATTATGGATGAACAGTTTAACATTGTCAGAAAGTGAAAAAATTTACATCGTTGGATAGCTAAGAGAGAACCTAACATTACCCAGATGTTTGATTTGTTAGATATTGAACCATGTGCAATCTTGATAGTGAGCACGAACCCGAATATGTGAAATATTGTAGAAATTTCAAAAACACGTCTCTGGTTGTTGGGAATTCCCTCCAAGCCTTTGGGTTGGTATTCCAAGGCAAATACCAACCCCAAGGCTTTGGGATTCCCAAAGCAAGATATAACGCGAGGGTGTTATAACGTGTGTGTGTTATATGTCAGTTTTGACATGGTTTTTTTCATTTGTGGGGAGCATGTCTAGCAAGAAATAATGTGAGCACAATATAACACACTTGTGTTATGTCTTGCTTTATGTTAAATGCATATTGGATGTATGTTTATATATTTTTATGTTTGTATTCACATGTATGCTTGTATGTCATGTATGTATGTATGTATGCTTGTATGTATCAATGCATGTATATTGTGTGTATGCCTACTTGTATGTAAGATTGTATATACATGCATGTACATGTATGCTTATATGTATGTAGGATTGTATGTACATATGTATTATGCTTGTATGTATGTATTTATGTATGTCTTTAGAGGGAACGAGAATTTTAAGAGAGAGAGAGAGAGAGAGATTTGTCTAGGTAGGGTGGGAGAGGGAGTGGGAGGGGGGAGAGAGAGAGAGAGAGAGAGAGAGAGGGGGGTTTGGAGAGGAGGGGTGAGTGAGATTTTAAGAGAGAGAGGGACAGAAAGGATTGAATTGAGAGGGAGGACTTAGCTAGGTAGGTTGGGAGTGAGGGGGGTGGGAGAGAGAGGGGGAGAGAGAGAGAGAGAGAGTTATGTAGGTAGGGTTCCAAAGGGAGATACTTGAGAGTGTGAGGGGGTGAGAGGGATAAAGGGATAAAGTGAGAATTTAAGAGAGAGGGAGTGAGAGAGAAGAGGTTGGAGTGAGAGGAACTTAGCTAGATAGGGTGGGAGGGATAAAGGGAGTGAGAGAGAGAGGGGGTGGGAGAGAGATAATTGAGAGAGAGGGAGAGAGAGAGAGAGAGAGAGAGAGGGGGGGGAGAGAAAGATGAAGAGAAAGAGAGGGTTATGTAGGTAGGGTTTCAAAGGGAGATACTTGAGAGTGTGAGGGGGTGAGAGGGAGAGACTTGAGAGATAGGCAGTGAGAGGGAGTGCAAGAGGGATGGAGTGGGAGAGAGAGGGAGTGTGAGTGAGAGACATAAGAGAGGGAGAGGTTGAGGGAGGGAGTGACCTAATAGAGGGTGAGAAAGAGGGGGTGGAGTGAGAGGGACTTATCTAGGTAGGGTGGGGGGGATAGAGAGAGAGAGAGAGAGGGGAGAGAGAGAGAGAGAGAGAGAGAGAGAGAGAGAGAGAGAGAGAGAGAGAGAGAGAGAGTTACCTATGTAGGTTTCAGAGGCAGAGACCTAAGAGAGAGAGAGAGGGTGTGGGTGGGAGAGACATGAGAGAGAGGGAGAGAGAGAGTGGGAGAGAGTGGGAGGGAGATAGAGAGATAGATAGATGGAGCAATATAGGGTGGTGATTGATTGAACAAGAGGTACGTAGAAAAAGGGAGAGGGTAGATCTAGATAATTAGAGAGGGTAGGAGAGAGGGAGGGAGGGGGAGGTGATATTTATAGATATAGAGAAAGTGATAGTGGTTGAGGGTATAGGGTTGAGGGATTAGGGTGGAGGACCTATAGGGTTGATGGTTTTAAGGGTATTATGGTTTAAGGGTTGAGGGTTGAGGGATTAGGGTCGATGGTAGAGAGTATTTGGTTGAGGGTATAGGGTAGAAGGTTTAAGGGTTTAGGGTTAAAGGGTTTAGGGTTGAGGGTAGAGGGTTTAGGGTATAGGTTTTAGGGTATATGGTTGAAGGATTAGGTTGAGGGTCCAATTTAAAGGGTAGAGGGTATAGGGGTTGAGGATTTAGGGTTTAATGATTGAGGGTTGAGGAATTAAGGGTTGAGGGTTGAGAATTGAGGGTTGAGGGTTTAATGTATAGGGTAGAGGATAGAGGGTAGAGGGTTTAAGGGTTTAGGGTTTAAGGTTCAAGGGTTGAGGGTAGAGGATTGAGGATATAGGGTATAGGGTCGAGGGATTAGGGTTGAGGGTCCAATGTATAGGGTAGAGGGTATAGGGGTTGAGGGATTAGGGTTTAAGGGTTGAGGGTTGAGGGTTGAGGGTTTATGGATTAGGGTAGGGAGTTTTCTTGGATTTAAGGGTGTAAGGGTTGAGGGATTAGTGTTGAGGGATTAGGGTTTAGGGTATAGGGTATTGGGTAGAGGGTATAGGGTAGAGGGTAGAGGGTTTAAGGGTTTAGGGTTTAATGGTTGAGGGTCGAGGGTTAGGGTTGAGTGTTTGAGGGTTTAAGGGTTTATGGTTTAAGTTTGATGGATTAGGGTAGAGAGGGAGGGATGGATGGATAGAGAGAAGGAGAGAAGAGGAGGGAGGGACATAGATATATGAGGGTTGAGGATCCAATGTATAGGGTAGAGGGTTGAGAATAGAGGATATAGGGTTGAAAACCTGTAGGGTTGAGGGATTAAGGTATTGGGTTGAGGGTATAGAGTTGAGGTGTTAGGGTTGAGGGTACATATGGTTGAAGTATTGGGGTTAAGAGTCCAATTTATAGGGTAGAGGGTATCAAGGTTGAGGGTTTAGGGTTTGAGGGTTGAGGATTGAGGGATTAAGGGTTGAGGGTTGAGAATTGAGGGTTGGGTTTTTAATGTATATGGTAGAGGGTAGAGGGTAGAGGGTTTAATATTGAGGGTAGAGGATCGAGGGTATAGGGTTGGGGGATTAGGGTTGAGGGTCCAATGTATATGGTAGAGGGTATAGGGGGCTGAGGGATTAGGGTTTACGGTTTGAGGGATTAAGGGCTAAGAGGGTTGAGGGATTAGGGTAGAGAGTTTACTTAGTGGGTCCCAAGGGTTTAAGGGTTGAGGATTAGGGTTGAGGGTAGAGGGTAGAGAGTAGAGGATTGAGGGTAGAGGTGAGGGTAGAGATTTTAAGGGTTGAGGTTTAGGGTTTAGGGTTGGTGTTTAAGGGTTTATAGGTAGAGGGTTTAAGGTTTGAGGGTTTAAGGTTGAGGGTAGAGGATTGAGGGTATAGGGTTGGGGGATTAGGGTCAAGGGTCCAATGTATAGGGTAGAGGGTATGGGGGTTGATGGATTATGGTTGAAGGGTTGATGGATTAAGGGTCAAGAGGGTTGAGGGATTAGGGTAGAGAGTTTACTAAGTGGGTTTAAGGGTTTAAGAGTTGAGGGATTAGGGTTGAGGGTAGAGGGTAGAGGATTGAGGGTAGAGGGTAGAGGGTTTAAGGGTTGATGGTTTAGGGTTTAGGGTTGAGTGTTTAATAGTTTATAGGGTATAGGATAGATGGTAGAGGGTTTAAGGGATGAGTGTTTAAGGTTGAGGGTAGAGGATTGAGGGTATAGGGTTGAGGGATTAGGGTCGAGGGTCCAATGTATAGGGTAGAGTGTATAGGGGTTCAGGGATTAGGGTTTAAGGGTTGAGGGATTAAGGGTCAAAAGGGCTGAGGGATTAGGGTAGATATTTTACTAAGTGGGTTTAAGGGTTGAGGGATTAGGGTTGAGGGTAGAGGGTAGAGGATTGAGGGTAGAGGGTAGAGGGTTTAAGGGTTTAGGGTTTAGGGTTTAGGGTTTAGTGTTTAAGGGTTTATAGGGTAGAGGGTAGTGGGTAGATGGTTTAAGGTTTGATGGTTTAAGGTTGAGGGTAGAGGATTGAGGGTATAGGGTTGGGGGATTAGGGTCGAGGGTCAAATGTATAGGGTAGAGGGTATAGGGGTTGAGGGATTAGGGTAGAGATTTTACTAAGTGGTTTTAAGGGTTTAAGGGTTGAGGGATTAGGCTCGAGGGTAGAGGGTAGAGGATTGAGGGTAGAGGGTAGAGGGTTTAAGGATTTAGGGTTTAAGGGTTGAGGGTTTAGGGTTTAGGGTTAATTAAGTGTTTAAGGGTTTATCGTATAGAGGGTAGTGGGTAGAGGGTAGAGGATTGAGGGTATAGGGTTGGGGGATTAGGGTCCAATGTATAGGGTGGGGGTATAGTGGTTGAGGATTAGGGTTGAGGGTCAATGTATAGGGTAGAGGGTATAGGATTGAGGTATGGGGTTGGGGATTAGGGTTTAAGGGTTGATGGATTAGGTTCAAGAGGTTGGGGATTAGGGTTTAAGGTTGATGGATTAGGGTCAAGAGGGTTGGGATTAGGGTATAGAGTTTACTAAGTTGAGGTTTAAGGTTCATGGATTAGGTTGAGGTAGAGGTAGAGGGTAGAGGTTTAGGATTTAGGAGTTTAAGGGTTGAGGTTTTGAGGTTCAGTTCCAGATATTAAGGGTTTATAGGGTAGAGGTAGTGGGTGGGGTTTAAGGTTGTGATTTAAGGTTGAGGTAGAGGATTGGTATGGGGTTGGGGATGCGGTCCGAGGTTAATGTATAGGGTAGAGGGTATATGATTGAGGGTATAGGGTTGGGGTATTAGGGTTCAAGGGTTGAGGGATTAATGGTCAAGAGGGTTTAGGGACTAGGGTAGAGAGTTTACTATGTGGGTTTAAGGGTTTAAGGGTTCATGGATTAGGGTTGAGGGTAGAGGGTAGAAGTTTAGGAGTAGAGGGTAGAGGTTTAAGGGTTTAGGGTTTAAGGGTTGAGGTTTTAGGGTTTGAGGTTTAGTGTTAAGGGTTTATAGGGTGAATGGTAGTGGGTAGAGGGTTTAAGGGTTGATGGTTTAAGGTTGAGGTGAGGATTGAGGTATAGGTTGTGAGATTAAGGTCAAGGTCCAAGTGTATAGGTAGATGGTATGGGTTTGAGGGTATAGGGTTTGGGATTATGGTTTAAGGGTTGAGGTATTAAAGGTCAAGAGGTTGAGGATTAGGGTAGATGTTTACTAAGTGGGTTTAAGGTTTAAGGGTTAGGGGGATTAGGGTTGAGGGTAGAGGTAGAGAATTGAGGGTAGAGGTACAGAGAGTTTAAGGTTTAAGGTGTAAGGGTTGAGTGTTTAAGGGTTTTATTGGGTAGAGGGTTTGAGGATTGAGGGTTGAAGGTTGAGGGTAGAGGATTGAGGGTATATGGTTGGGGTATTAGGGTTGAGGGTCCAATGTATAGGGTAGAGGGTATAGGGGTTGAGGGATTGAATTCGAGGTCCAGTGTGTATAGGGTGGGGTATAGGATTGAGGGTATAGGGTTGGGGATTAGGGTTTTAAGGGTTAGGATTAGGGTTTAATGTTTGAGGGATTAAGGGTCAAGAGGGTTGAGGGATTAGGGTAGATAGTTTACTATGTGGGTTTAAGGGTTTAAGGGTTGAGGGATTAGGGTTGAGGGTAGAGGGTAGAGGATTGGGGGTAGAGGGTTTAAGGGTTTAGGGTTTAAGGGTCGAGGGTTTATGGTTTAGGGTTGAGTGTTTAAGGGTTTATAGGGTAGAGGGTAGAGGGGAGAGAGATATGAGTGAGTGAGTGAGAGAGAGAGAGGGAGTTGAAAGAGGGAGAGGGTATAGGGATTGAGAGACGAGAATGAGAGAGAGAGAGAGGGAGGGAGGGATTGGAAGTGAGTGAGTGAGTGAGTGAGTGAGTGAGTGAGTGAGTGAGTGAGTGAGTGAGTGAGTG